>JANUWF010001311.1:0-116915 GCA_026120185.1 Voacanga thouarsii | reverse complement strand
TGCTATGCAATGCATGACTTTTTCCCTATTGTCAAAGGTGGTTTTGGGTGGGGTATTACATAGACACTCTCCCACTACGATGAGGCTGTATTTGTACAGGCTCTTGAGATTGTGCCTCTTCTTGTTCCACAATCGGGTTAGAAGAAGTTGCTTCCAAAGATAACTTCTCCTCCAGTTCCAACCTAGTTGAACCTTTCGTGGAAGTACTTTGATCATCCTCTAGGTATCTAGCATTAGTACTAACCAGTGCTTTCTCTACCTTAGGATGATAAAAGTAACCACCCTTTGTCCCTTTGGATACCCAACAAAATAGCATAATTTTGATCTTGGTTCCAACTTGTCTCCCTTGACTAGTACATAAGCAGGACAATCCTATATCCTGAGATGATTCAGACTTAGCTTACACCCAATCTACATCTCATAGGGAGTCCTAGGTACTGACATAGAAGGAACCAAGTTCAGAATATGTGTCGTTGTTTCCAGGGCATATCCCCAAAAATAAATTGGAATACTAGCATGAGACATCATGCTTTGGACCATTTTCATCAATGTCCTGCTCCTTCTTTCAGCCACTCCATTCTACTGGGGCGTCCCCGGCGTAGAGAGCTGGGATACTATCCCATGATGTACCATGTAGTCCTTAAATTAACCAAGGAGGTACTCTCTACCACATTCCGATCATAAGGTCTTGATCAATTTACCTGTCCGACGCTCCACTTCAGCCTTAAACTTTTTGAACTTGTCAAAAGAGTCAGACTTGCATCTCATCAGGTAAACGTAGGCAAACCTTGTACAATCATCCGGAAAGTGATGAAGAACTCAAAACCTCCTCTAGCTGGTGTAGACAAGGGACCACACACATCTGTATGAACAAGACTCAATACCTCCTTAGCTCGATCCGCCTTAGGGGTAAATGACCTTTTGGTCATCTTTCCCACCAGGTAGGACTCACACTAATGCCAATTTTCCAATCTCAAAGAGCCCAATGGCCCACCATTGATCAACCGCCGAATCCTGGTTAAGTTGATATGACCCAACCTTAAATACCAAAAACAAGAGTCATTGACATTGGTCTTTCTCTTCCTTGTTGAATGTTTAGATTGAGCGTTATTTAATTGTTTGTTAATAGGGCTTAAGAAAAATAGATTCCCATACATGTGCCCAGTACATAAAATTTCTCCATCTCTACTGATAGAAATACTAGAATGAAAAGATACAGAATATCCTTGATTTATTAGTTTTGCAACTGAAATTAAATTCTATCGAAATCCAGGTACATATAAAATATCTTTCAAAACCACTATTCTATTACAGTCAAATACTAGATCCAGCTTTCCCACTGCAAGGGCCCAAACTTGTGCTCCATTTCCTACACGTAGTCCATGTTCACCCTTCTGGAGTCTTCTAATCTTTCTAGACCCCTACAAGGAGTTATAGATGTGATCAACAGCTCTTGAATCAACAATCCTAGTAGAGTTGATCCAACCATTGATATGAACTCTAGATGGAAAACATTACCTGTAGGGTTTTTTATTGGCTTGAAGATCTGGACACTCCTTTTTCCAGTGTCCCTTCAGTCTACATTTGAAGCACTTACCCTTAGGTTTGTCTTTGGGCTGGGGCTTAGGCTGGACCGCTGCTTTCCCATTCTTCTTCTTAAACTTTCTGGGCTTGGGCCTAGTCCTAGAAGATGAAGCCTTAGCAATTATTGCCTTTGATTGTGGCTTCAACTTTGCCACCATCTGGAGCTCTTTCATCATCTCAATTCAACCCATGTTTAACTTTTTCATGTTGTAGTTCAACTTAAACTGAGTAAAGGAACCTAGTAGAGATTCAAGAACTATGTCCACTTAGCTCTCGAGGTCAATGACAGCCCCTAAGATTTCTACCTCCTCAAAAGCAGCAATCATCTTGAGCATATGCTCTCTGACTGATACTCTCTCAGCCATCTTAATGTTAATGATAGTTCGAAGAGCCTCCTGCCTTGTGGGTTGGCTCTTATCCGTGAACATCGTAGCTAATGATTGAGTTATGTCGTATGCCGAAGCCATGTGCTCGTGTTTGGACTGGAGCACATTAGACATGGAGGCCAACATGTAACAACGAGACATCTTGTCGGACTTCTTCCATGCCTTCTCAGCCTCACACTCCTCGACACTGGAACCTTACCCAATAACAGGGCAGGTTTCATAAAGGACATACTTATACTCTTCCGCTGTGAGTATTATGTCCAGATTCCTCTTCCAGTCCACATAATTTGGTTCCGTTAGCATATTCTCTCGGAGAATAACGACCAATGGACTAAAAGAACCTCCTACCATTTCTGAAAAATCAAAAAATTAAAGAAAAAGATTCAGTTTGTGAAAACAAAACAAATATGTGCATTTTATCCTTATTATCAAAATTGATAAGAATCAATTTGGCTCTTAGGAAAACTGACATATCTTCTTAGGAAGATTAATAGTTTCCAAAGCTAAGTGTGTTAACCATCACAAATTAATTTTCCTTCTAGGTAATGATCTAAAAAATAACTCTATCGAGGGAATGGCTGTTTTTTCTCATTTCCTGTGGACATACGTCACACTATGACCTCCAATGAGGGGCTGGCTGATCATAGTACGTGCTCTGGGTTATTAATTACATCCCTCTATTAGATCTAGATCCTTGTGGTATCCCCATCTTATACGGGTTCACTCCTAAGGTGACACAAGGGGACCCACGATCTCTAATGAGGACCGTGATAGAAGCCGTAGGGCCGTTGGAACCCCTCTCCCACTTAGTCTTTTAAAACAAGGGTTTTCTGAAAAATATCCTTTTGAAAATTTCCATTAAGTTTTCCCTTAACTCAAAAATAAAATGTCTAAGTCCATAAAAGGCTCTATGTTAAGGTTTATATCCTTTGAGAGTTTTTCCCATGGACTAATTTTATTTAAGTTAAAAACTTAATGATTTCAAAAATTTTCCAATTAAAACTTTCTAGAGACTTTGGTCTTAAGTTTATTTGACAAAACAATTTTTCTTTGTGCTAAAATAAAACAAAGTGGCTTTCTATTTTAAACTTACAAAAATATTTAAATCCAATATATTTTCTATGTCCAGGATTAAATTCTTTGAGAAAATATCTAAGGATTAATTTTTGTTTAAGTTAAAATAACCATTTCATTTGTAGAAAAAATATTTTTCTTGTCAAAAATATTCCCAAAGACTTTGGTCTTTGAGAAAACGTGCACATAGGAACATAAAAATAAATAGCATGCTAGAAAACAGTAGACGTTTTCATGCTCATCTAGTTTTAAACCTAAGTGCCCAGATAATAGAATTAAACACATTAATTAACTAATTAATTAATGATCTTGTTTAATCCTAAAATCTCTTACTAATATTTTTCATGCAAAAATATTCCTTGAATATTAACTATTGCAAAATATTAATTTCGCCTAGTATGGACCCCAAAACCAAAAAAAAAAAAAAAATTGCAAGAAAAATTACAACGAAAATTAAAAAAATTTCTCCTTCGTCCACTGCACCCGCCGCACAAAACCAGGACCCTTGGGTGACCTGTCCGCGCACTGGATTCTAGACCCTAGCTGGCACCAGTTTGGGCGGCCTAGCCAGCATCGGTTCCAGTCTGAATGATTCCGATTTCAATCCAAATATAATGAAATCAACCAAAACCAACAATCGCCTATACGTATAAACATTGGGCTTACACGATTTGCTAAAAAAAATAGTAAATTACACATCTCCTATACCTCCACCCGTGAGGTTTAATAGAGAATCTATCCATACCATAAACAACAAAGGATCATAATTTTAATCACACGTATGTGTCCAGTTTTATTTATCTAGATGCATGCTCCCTATATTTTCACAAAACCTTCATGCTCTGATACCAATTGAAGGCATAGAAATGGAAAACACAGGGCACGCAGTGGAAGTAAAAACAAAAAAAAAATTAGAAAAACTGAAGAATAGGGGATTCCCGAACAGAGCCGGTGCAGGCTCCAGCAGCCATAGCTGGCGCCGGTCCCGCTCTGTACAATCCCGAGGTTAAAAATTTCTAACCTTTTCTTCTTGTTCTTAAAGATGGCTGGACCGGAATGTGCGCAACTAGGGTAGGTATGTTGGAGGAAACCTCTTAAGCGATTCCTACAAGTCTCCTACTTTATCTTTGCATATAGGTGAACGCCAAACTCTCGATCTTTTTTTTTTTCACAGAAAAGAGGCCGTTGAAAAAAAAAAACATTATGTCCAATCCTCCTATTTATCCTAAATAAAACCCTAGGTTAAACTGGACTGGGCTATTGGGCTTTTAGCTTAACCTTTTGAGATAAATGAATTGTTCTAATTAAAACCAACTTAATGGTCCAACAAATAATTAATTTCCCAGCCCAAATAAACTAGTCCAATTAACAAGCCTATATTAGTTTAGTCCCAGGTCAACCTTTAATTATTCAAACTGAGCCAAAATCCTGAATAATTAATTAACTCACTAAACTAATTTAATTAATTCTCTCTCTTTCTCTAGACCTTTATTTTATTCTAGCCCAACAATTAAATCAAGCTACTTAAATAAAATAAATTCCATTTAATTTAAGATCAATTCCTTAGCCTGTATTTAATTAGGACTCACAGTCTATACTGGAGATCAAAAGACACACCGTCTTGGCTACTAAAATGACCAAAATACCCTTACCATATAAATAGCTGTATTTTGTATTTTAAATATTTCCTAATATCATCATAAGAAAATATTGACCCCAAGGACAATGTTGCGTTAGCAAAGTCTCCGACCTACATGTGTAATGACTGAAATACTCCTCTATACATCACCGTACATTTAGAGAGGAAGAAGTGTACTAACACCCCTCTAAATGACATCTACCATCATTAGACCTCTAGTCCAATGATCCACGACCTCCTAGATTGTTTCCACTTTCGAAGAGAGCTACCCTAAAGCAAATATCCAAGTTATGTTTCCTAGTGCCCTGGATATTTAGATCATTCAGACAACCACAAGAGGCGATATAGTATAGAAACTATCTTGTACAAGTCTGTCTTAACTAACTAGTCACACATACCCAACATGTAAGTATATCGGCCCTACGATAGAACCTCAACGATAGCATATCAATGTATATGCTTCCAGCTTTGTCAGACCACCAACTCATACTTAAGTCGTAGAGTACTAGTCCACGTTGTAGCGGTAGTAGTCTAGGTTTTAATCATATAGTACTTTAAAAAACCACTACTACAAGTCATGTTCTATGTATTCGAAATACGCTTATGTCATGAAGTGAGTGGACTAATCACTAGCTAAAGGTAAGCCATTCCCCATTTAGAATTCACAACATAATAACCTAGACATAATGAGATTCCCATTCTCATCAATTGGTTAAGAACGAATGTTTATGTGTTAAGTAACCTGTGATCTACACCTTACTGTGAAAGACCTCCATTCACATGGACCACATACTTAAACACAATGGGTCTTTGCCAAATGTAATTGTGCACAAATAAAAATGTAAATTCATAAACAATTTCTGAAATTAAATTCTTTTATTAAAACGTTATATATTTACATAAAAAATCTAGTCTAAGAGGGCATATTTCCCAACAGTACTTTTGACGATAGAAAACCACAATAGGATGATAAGGAGATTCTTAGAGAGGATGATTTGGGGGAGATTAAGGAGGCCATTCCTATATAGGTTGAGGTAAAGGCTACGGTAGAATAGAAGGCTCAAGCTATAGAGGAGGTTGAGGTAAAGTCAGACTCATATATAGATGACGCCATGGAAAATGACTTTGGGTTTGAGAATCTTGTGAATAGGATTGATCCAAATGTATTTGATTATCATGAGACTAATACGACTGAATCTTATACGGTTTTCTTCGACTTGGGATCACCTATCCCAAATAGTAGTGATACTGATGAGTAGGATATGATATACATAGTATGATATGTATAATTTAGTATGCATACATATCTTGGCTATATATTGTAGGTTTGGCATGTAGAGCACACAATTTTGTACTGATCCTATGTTTTTATAGTTACTAGAGACATACATACATACATACATACATATATACGTACGTACGTACATACATACATACATACATACATACATACATACATACATACATACATACATACATACATACATACATACATACATACATACATACATACATACATACATACATACATACATACATACATACATACATACATACATACATACATACATACATACATACATACATACATACATACATACGTACGTACATACATACATACATACATACGTACATACATACATACGTACATACATACGTACGTACGTACGTACGTATGTTTTTATCATTTGCACAGTGTTTACTCTTATACTAGTTGAGACATATTGTGTCTGTTTTCCATTAAAATCTTATAGAACTAATAGATGCCGCCCAAACGTGCTACTCAACGTTATCCTAAAGTATTAGTTAAGAGTCTCTCAACAAAAAAGTCATAACTTACAACCATGGATAATGTAATGCTGCACACTTTTCAAAGAATGACTAAAGCATTACAATAGTTAGTTAATAATTCTGGTCAAGAAGAAGGACGAAAGAATGAACTTCAGTCCGATCAGGCTTTATAGCATTTCTTAAAGTATCACCCTCCCTAATTCCAAGGTAAACCTGATCAAGAACAAGAAGCAGAGGCTTGGGTTGAGCAGATGGAAAATATTTTTGCTGCTTTGAACTCTTTGGAGCAATGAAAAGTGTAATCCGCAACATTTCAATTACAAGGACCTGAGAAGGATGAATGGAATTAGGAGAAAGAACATCGAGAGTAGGAATGGCTAGATTTTCAAGCTAGTTTTAAGAAGGAATTTATTCTTGGCTGGGTTGTGGGATAGAAGAAAGATGAATTCTAGAATTTCAAACAAGAAAATCGAACTGTGGGATAATATGCAACAGATTTCACATGACTATCAAAGTATTACCCTCTGTTGGTGCAGTCAAAGACTGATAGAACCAAGAAATTTGTAAATAGATTACGACCTGAGTTAAAATAAGTGCTTATAAGCATAGCTCCAGCCAATTACAGTACAGTAGTGGAAGTTGCTTCAAGGATTGAGATGGAAGATATGCAACAAGTCAGACAAAAGAATAAGAGTAGGTTTAAGAATATAAATCAAAAGTGACTTGGAGGACCCCAGTCGCAGAAGAAAAAAGGGAAGATTTTGAGAAATGAAGGTCCAAGTAGAGGACAAAAACCAATAAGATATTATAATTGTTGAGAAATCGAGCATAAGATTATCGACTATCCTCACTTGTGATGATCAGCTAGATAGATGAACCCGAGAGAAGGTTACATGGGGCAAAGTCTGGGACCAGCAAGAGGTAATTAGAGGCATGCCTCTGTATCCATGCCAGGACCCAACAAGCCCCAAGTGAATGCTCGAGTAATCTCTTTGGATAAAGCAGGTGCTGATGCTACTAATGTGGAAGGTAAGCTTTCTATTTTTAATAAAGAAGCTAAAGTGATAGATTCGTGTTCTACACATTCCTTTATTACGAATTCTTTTCTTGAATCTGTTGGGGTTATTGGAAAGGAAGCCCCGTATGAAATGATTGTTTGCACGTCGTTGGGAAAAACAGATGAGTAATAATAGAATATGTCTGGATTGTAGGATTTTGGTTGTCAATATGATACTAGAAGAAAATTAAATATGTTTACCTATAGAAGATTACGATGCCATCTTAGGAATTGATTTGTTATCCTAACACTATACTCAGGTTGATTGTAGACATTAGGTGGTTCAATTTCATAAACCAGGGGAAACGATGTTGAAATTTGTTGGAGAGACCAGAAAGAAAAATAATTCTTTGATATCAGGAATTAAAGCCTGGAAGTTGATCAAGAAAGGCGGCACTGGATATCTGGCTTATATTGTGAATAAGCAGGAGAAACAAAGAAACTAGAGGATGTACTGGTTGTGTGTGAATATTTGGATATGTTACTGATAGAATTGAAGGAGTTACTACAAAAAGGGAAGTAGAATTTTCTATTGATTTATTGCCAACGGTAGAACCTATTTCAAAGACTCCCTATAGAATGGCATTGATAGAATTGAAGGGGCTTAAAAAATAATTGCAAGAATTACTAGAGCAAGGATTTATTAGATATTGTACATCTCCATGGGAAGCACTTGTACTGCTTGTTAAAAAGAAAGATGGATTATTTCGGATGTGTATAAATTATCGTGGGTTAAATGTAGTGACAGTAAAAAACAAATATCCATTTCCTATGATTGACGAACTGTTTGATCTGTTGCAAAATGTAGGATGTTGTTCTAAATTAGATTTGCAACATATTATCAGGTTCGAATTCTATAGGAAGATATTTCAAAAACTGCATTGTAATTCACGATATGGATATTTTGAGTTTGTAGTGATGTCATTTGGTGTTACTAACGCTCATGCTACCTTCATGGATATGGTGCATCAAGTTTTTGAACCATACCTTGATAGCTTTGTTGTTATCTTCATAGATGATATTTTAGTGTATTCTGTAAATCCCAAAGAACAAGATGTGCATCTCTGAAAAGTATTGGAAAAGCTACGAGAAGCCAGTTCTATGCCAAATTCAGTAAATGTGAATTTTGGTTACATGAGGTAGCATTTTTTGGGCATGTAATATCTAATAAGGGAATTACAGTAGACCCTGCAAAAGTTAAGGCGGTGATGAATTGGAAGCATATTGAGAACCCATCAAAGGTAATGAGTTTTCTGGGGCTAGCCGTGTATTATAGAAATTTATTGAAGAATTTTATAAGATTGCTTAACCTTTATCTCAACTCACGTAAAAGAAATTTCCGTATGTGTGGTCAAAAAAGTGTGAGAATAGTTTTCAGGAATTAAAACAAAAATTATGTTTTGCTCCAATTCTAGCATTACCTGTAATAGATAAAACCTATGAAGTATACACGGATGCATTGAATGAAGGATTAGGAGGAGTATTGATGCAAGAAAAGAGGGTAATATCATATATTTCTAGGAATTATTGATGCAAGAGAAGAGGGTAATAGCATATATTTCTAGAAAGCTAAAAACCACATGAAGAAAAAATAACCTACCCATGATTTGGAACTAGTTGTCATTGTATTTGTATTGAAGAAGTAGAGATATTATCTATACAGTGCTGAGTTTTTAGTTTTCACTGATGATAAGAGCTTGAAATATATCTTTACTCAAAAAGATTTGAACATGAGACAGTATAGATGGATGCAGTATTTGGAAGAATTTCGATGTCCAATAAAGTACTATCCTGAAAAAGCAAACATGGTGGCAAATACTTTGAGTAGGAAAGCAAACTTATCTACTTTTTGAATAGTAACAATTCCAAAACAAGAAACATTTACAGTTGAAGGACAAATAAGGATGAGTAATATTTTAAGTCAACCCATATTGCTACAGCAATTAAAGAAAAAAATAGGAGAGGATGAAGAATTACAAAAGATATGGGAGATGGAGGTACAGAAGGAGAAGTGTGAATTTCAAAAAGATGATACTAGAATTCTTTGGTTATGAGAGTACTTCATTCCAAGACCATCTATCTTGAAACAAGATATTTAAGGGGAAGCTCAACAAAGTAAATACACCATCCACCCAGGAGCAGTTAAAATGTATCAAGACTTGAAACAACAATTTTTCGTGGATTGGGATGAAGAAAGACATATCTAAATTTGTGGCTCGATGTTTAACTTGTCAACAGGTGAAAGCTAATCAACAATAACTTGGAGGATTATTATAGCAGTTACCCATACCATAATGGAAATGGGATGAGATCAGAATAGATTTCATAACAGGATTGTTAGTGTTATACCCTAAAGGCAATTACTTGTACCTTGTATATGACACATTTTATTTATTAAAAGGCATTATTTATCTTACAGTTTCTTTTGTTTACTTTTAAGTAATATAACTATTAGATAAAGTCCCTAGTACAACACTTTGTCATGGAAATCATTATAGAGATCTTGATATAAGATTCCTACTACATTGTATAGTGTTAGTACTTAAATAGTCCCTAGTCGTAGTATTAATGAGACTGGACATCATTAATGTATTAAGACTAGCATGTGTTAAGACTTTCTGATTTGATCAGGAAATGGTTCTCATATTCGTGAGTATTGAGATACTCAAAGTTAATACATGGGTGCTTGTTAGTGGAACAAGTTCATTGGATGACCCAGCTATGAGATAATTACATGGATAACTATTTAGTGCCAGTGACATAATCTCAATATAGCAAACGTGCAAGTATCCTTAGACTTGAGATCTCCAAGGTACTTTGTTTGTTGAGCATTGTGCTTTGATTCTAATCTCTGTAGCTTGATCGAGGGCTGCCTATGGGATGGATATTGGGTATATTGTGAGGTAAGCGAAAGTAGTTGAGAGGGTCAATAAATGATTTACTACTCCTAATAGTAGGGGCAAATATCTCACAGCCACTTGTAGGAATTACTACTTGAGAAGTCCTTGGCCAACGCGTATGTGTATTGAAAATAGTTCCAATTGATACACATTTAGAGTTGTGGGTTCTTGGTACAAGTATAATTATATTCGGGCCAAAATTAATATATATTCTAGAGGGAGTTGGCACTAATTTCGTATTCAAAACCGAATGAGATATTGTATGGTGAAAGGAGTAAATTGCATTGTAGTTTGTTATTGAAGGATTCATGTTAAGCCACTTGACTTCCTGTACTCTTAGGTGGTCATGATGTGTTGCTAGATACTGCTCATGATCTAGAAATATGGGTTTATTAATTGATGAATTAATAAAGCAATCCTGATTAGAATTAATATGATTAATTCTAATTAATTATGGATTATTAATCTCAAAGACATTTGGATTAATTCATGTTCACTACAAATTGATCGGAAAATCTAATAGGACACACACAATAGAGGAATATATACTAAAGATGTTATTTGATAACATAGTTGGGTTTATTGCTGAGGGACGGGAAAACAAAGGAAGCATGCCTGAACCGAAAAAAAAAACCAGAGAGAAAAAAAACGCAAACCTTAGAGGCCACACGGAAGCTTGAAGATCATACCTTTGCACTCCTTAAGCCTACTAGGTTGAGTAGGAGTGGATTGAACAACAGGAATCGCTTCCCCTTGCCCACTTGAAAAAGCTTCCGGTTGAAAACCCATTACCCTCCTACTTCGCCTGGTTTGCTTGAACGCGAAGCCTTTCAGCTCTCGGAATATACCACAGCCTAACCTCTAGTCGGTGAACACAACGGTGAAGAGGAACGGTCTCGAATCTCCTTGGTTCTCTTGCTA
Organism: Voacanga thouarsii; assembly: GCA_026120185.1. Classification (NCBI taxonomy): domain Eukaryota; kingdom Viridiplantae; phylum Streptophyta; class Magnoliopsida; order Gentianales; family Apocynaceae; genus Voacanga; species Voacanga thouarsii. Next base: position 105,563 of record JANUWF010001311.1, on the reverse strand, counting down.
TTGATTAGCAAAGAAACAAGAACAACAGAGGAGAGGTAACGTGAGAGAGAGAGAGAGAGCTAGATGTGAGAGCTTATTTTTGGTTAGGAGATCAGAGTTTTCTTTTTCCAGAGACTTGTTTTATTAGTCAGCCAAAATTAGGTCTCTGAATATCGGATAAACATATCCCCGGGATATTATATTTCAAAACACCCGGATGTTATCCTGAGAATAAGTTTGGCTTAACCCTAAACTCTTCTTAACTGTATCTAGAAAAAACCATAAAGTCTAAGCTATTAGGCTGGAAAAATATTTATTATTTCTCTTGGACCTAAAAGGCCCAAAATAATAAACATTAATTATTTATTTCCTACGCTTATATAAATAACCCAATAAATAATTAATGAGCCCAAATGAACCAAAATAATTAATCTTTAATTATTTACTTATTGGGCCTATATAAATAACCCAATAAATAATTAAACCTTAATTATTTCCCCTAGTTTAAGCCCAGGTTAATTTCCTAATTATTCATACTGGACCTAGGCCATGAATAATTAATTAACCAATTAAACTAGATAATTAATTTCTCTCAACTCCTATTTTATTTTATTTATTTATTTTATTTCAGTCTAATAATAAATTAGACATCCTGAATAAAATAAAATAAAATCCTCCAGAACTGAGACCAATTCATCAACCCAAAATTAGTTAGGACTTACGGGCTATTTCAAAGACCAAAAAGACACATCGCCTTGGCTGCTAAAATGACCAAAATACCCCTACTATATAAATAGTTGTATTTTGCATTTTAAATATTTCCTAATATTACCATAAGAAAATATTGACCCAAGGACGATGCTGCATTAGCAAAGTCTCCGACCTACAGGTAAAATGACTAAAATACCCCTCTACATATCGCCGTACATTTAGAGAGGAAGAAGTGTACTAACACCATTCTAAATGACATCTACCATCATTAGGCTTCTAGTCCAATGATCCACGACTTCCTGGAGTGTTTCTGCTTTCTAAGGGAGCTACCCTAAAGCAAACATCCAAGTCATGTTTCCTAGGACCCTGGACATTTTAAACTATTTGGACAACCACAAGGGGCGATATAGTGCAGAAACTATCTTGTACAAGTCTGTCTTAACTAACTAGTCACACATACCCAACATGTAAGTATATTGGCCCTACGATAGAACCTCAACTATAGCAAATCAAAGTATATGCTTCCAGCTTCGTCAGACCACCAACTTATACTCAAGTCGTAGAGTACTAGTCCATGCTGTAGCGGTAGTAGTCTAGGTTTCTATCATATAGTACTTTTAGAAACCACTGCTACAGGTCCTGTCCTACGTATTATAAATACGCTTATGTCATGAAGTGAGTGGACTACTCACTGGCTAAAGGTAAGCCATTCCCCATTTGTAATTCATAACATAATAACCTAAACATAATAAGATTCCCAGTCTCATCAATAGGTTAAGAACGAATGTTTATGTATTAAAAACCCATGATCCATACCTTACTGTGAAAGACCACCATTCACATGGACCACTTATTTAAACACAATGGGCATGTTACAAACAAAAATTGTGCACAAACAAAAAGTAAATTCACAAACAATTTCTAAAAATATATTCTTTTATTAAAATATTTGATTTTACATCAGAAACCTAGTCTAAGAGGGCATACAATCCAACAATTGCAAGAAAGAGAAGTTGATGTGGCTAAATTATAATTAGTTATAATTTATAGGCCAATTTGTAAGCCTGAGAATTTGATAGGTTCCAATTGCAATTGGAGAATTATTTGGAATTCTTAGATGTGGTTTTTTGTTGAGCTTTTCGGGTGACTTCAAGGGACACACGAAACAACTCAAAAACATAAAGCCAAGTGGCACACAAGAGACATGAATTATCTTCTCTTCTCTCTCTCTCTCTTTCTCGTTGGTGAGTCTCTCTAAGAGAGCACCAAGAATCTTCTTCTTCATCATCATCATCATCATCATCATCATCATCATCATCATCATCATCATCATCATCATCATCATCTTCTTCTTCTTCTTCTTCTTCTTCTTCTTCTTCTTCTTCTTCTTCTTCTTCTCCGGTTTTGCTGAATAAGAAGAATAAGGAAGAAAAACCCCAGCCACTATTGTTGTTTTCTACTAGCACAAAAATGCTTGGTGCTTGAGTGTGATCCTCCGTGTGGACTTCTGTTATAGATCATCACACATTTGTGATTATAGTGGTTGGACATTCAACTCTCGTTGTGTTAAAACAAGAGGATTGCTGGATTGCGCCACAATCATCAAACTTGAAAATGAAAAGAATTTGTTTTCCACACGAACAAAGTAAGGTAAAAGCTGTTATCTTTGTTCTCTATATATGTCTGGTTTTCCAGACATATGCGGATCCTGGGATGGTATCTTGTTTTAATTTTCCGCTACGCCATATATGATATATCTGAGATACCCAATAAGGATTGCCTCTGAAAGTATGATAGAGAGATACTATTTGGGTTGTAGGACCGCCGTTATCATTGCGAGACGGGAGCCAAAAGAATTTCACAAAATTAGTTTTGAGACAAACTATTGATGTACTTTTCTAAAATATTGATTTTAGAATCTGTTTTATTTTTCCAAAATAGTGATTTTGGAATAATAAAAGTTATATGTTTATTTTGTTTAAGCAGAATTAATGGCGTGGTGGATGGTTATGGACTAAAACCAATTATATCTGTTAATACATTTTACAATTTTAGTTTTTACGAAATAGGGCCTGCGTGTCCTGCATTCTCTCAAATTCCCATGTAATTCTCTTCTCATCTAACTCCCCTTGAATGTAACTCGAGTTTTCTCTCTGTAGGAAATAATGTAATTAGATTACATAGGTTAGATAGGAGTAGAATTATCTTATTTTGGAGATGGCAACCAAGACAAGATGAGAAGGTAAGACCTTCTACATAAATCATGCATGAACACATAGGGTTATCTATATTAATTTCTTTTATGGCTCAAAGAAATTAATTTACGATAAAGTCCATAACCATTACACATAATCGCTTTATTACCATAATTATCAATTACGTGGTTTATTGATTTTTATGCATGTCATTCAATGAAATCACTAAAAGAAACAAGTCCTTCAATTAATATTAAACCTAATTCATTCCGTTGATATATTAAGAACGAGAGTCCTTTTTTGAGACCAGATTTTTGGGCAAACACAAGTTGTGAAACCCCAGTCAAAACCAACCTTAGAGTAAGGGGGTTGGGATGCATATCATATTTTATTTCATGATTAAATATATTTTTATATAAGTTTTATGTGCTTTGGATTTGAGTTTTATTGTCTGGAAGTCTTTTTGATGAGTATTGTGTGAGAGGGGCAAAATGGTAACTTTTGCCCAAGGTGAAAATAGGAAAATAGCTTGGGATGGAATAGAAAATAATTTTTCTAGTGAAAGTATCAACAAGAGTTGATGTGGTTTAGTGGTTAGAGCCTTAGAATTAATTATGGAAGTCTAGGGTTCAAATTCCATCATGGAAGCTTTAGCTTGATTAAATTTTATTTTTGCTTGGGAAGAAATAGTTTCGGCCTTATGAGCTTAGGGGAAGGTAGGGATGATGTCCTAAGAGAGAGACATGGTAGGAGTAACCTCATTCCACTCCCTTGCTCGACTCAAATTTCTTAAAGGGAATTCATTTTCCCTTGATCTTTGATTTCTCCTTAATTCTCAACTCCTTAGTTTAATCAAGATGTTCTAGCCATCTTCTTTCCGGAAATTTCAGAGAAAGTGCTGAGGTCTTGTAGGATCAAAATGTCTTAGTAAAAGACTTCTTATGATCTGAAAAATGTGGAAGAGTTGTGGGAAGTTCCAAGAGGAAAAAATCCCTCTAGTGAGGTTGCTGAAAATTCTCTCTAGCTAGCTCATCTTCTTTATTGGAATGAGCTGAAAATTTTCCAGCTTGTGGTGCCTTCAAAATGTCGAGTTTCTTAGCTAGCATTCCCTCTCAAATGCTGCCAGAAAAATGGTCTTTAGGATCAGTTTGTAATCTGAAATTCTTAGCCATTTTCGGACTGCTTAAAGCTGGAGCAAAAGCAGGAAAAATTCCTGCACAAATCACAGCTTTGAGAGTCCAAAACCAAGCTGTTTTCTTCCAGATTTTGTTCAGTACCTTAGCCATGTTTTTCCTCTATGAAGAAGGCTGGAAACCAGCCTTGAATACCCCTGAAGTTCCCCTTCAAACTCTCTGCAAGTGGCTGGGAATGGCAGCCGAAAATCTGCCCAGAAATTACTGTTCAGCGAAAAAAACTGTGCAGGAAATTTTCCAGCCTTGTTTCCTATTTCTCTCCCAGCCGAAACACCAACTTTATTCTGCAAAAACCTTCCTTAAACCTCCAGTAACAGAGCTCCATTGTTCCCCTTAAGCTTTTGCACGAAATCCAGCAATGGCTACCAGAAAATCCCTCCACCAAATCCCTACAATTTTGCTTGATTAGTTTCCAAAATTCCAGCCATCTTTGTTTACCAACCTTCCATAATATATCACTCCATTGACCAGACTTCTTCATCATCATTGTGCACCTTAGTTTCAGCCACCCTAAGCTACCTTGAACCAGCTTTAATTCCTCAGAAAAACTGCTCAACCAGTCGGCCATCGGAGACCTTCAAAGCTCTTCAATTATCAAGATATTCTAGAAATATTTAGTTTCCAAATTCACTACCTAAAAATATTCTTCAAGGATTGTAACAACTAACCTTTCCTTTTCCCTTCCAAATCAGAGAAACAACTCCCTAAACCCTACAGAAATTCGGCCAGCCTAATTCCCTCAGAATTTTCGGCAGCTACACTACAATCTCTCAATTCCCTTCAATCTCCAAGAACACACACACTACACCAAGAACATCTACTACTTTCTTTCACCTAATATCCCTCCAAATCACCTCAAACCTTCACTAAAATCTCCAGATTTGACCTACTTACTGCTGTGAGTCCTTCGACACCATCCTTAACATCAAACTCCTCAAATCATCTTGCTACTTCGGATCAAAACCAGAAATTTCTGTGAAGGACAAGAACATCTTCAAGGTAAATTTACTCTATCAACTTCATCTTCTCCAAACTTGATCTCTAGTGAAAACCTATGTGAATAAACATACTAATGATCTCTCTCTCTCTCTCTCTCTCTCTCTCTCTCTCTCTCTCTCTCATGGCCGAAATTCCTCTTCCTTGGCCGGATGACTTCTTCTTCCATAATCATGCTCTCGCCATCTCCCTTGGACAAAGTTAGACATCTAGGAGTTGAGATCTACTCTAAACTCCTTCAAGGCATTCATCAATCAAGTAAGTACCTTCAATCCTTCTTTTAAACTCTAGAATTATGTCTCTAGGATGATGTTGATAGTAGGTGGATGGTGATAGGATTCGAGTATATATATATATATATATATGTTGAGATTGAAGCATGAACATTTGTATGATTGTGAAGGGGATGAGATTTATGCATGGAAGGATTATCTTGATTGATTGTGTGATGATTTGAGGTTTGATGCATGAAGTATTTGAGATAAAGCATGCTAGAGATTATGTCACCTTTGGTGAATAGAATTTATATGCATGTTAGATTATTGAAGCCATGATCATATTTATGCTAGTAGAGGTTAGATCATGTCTTAATAAATTTAGATCTATGCTTATGTGCAAGATTTGGTCGATTTGATGAATGGAAGGATTGCATATGTTCTTGATTGTGGTTAGCCATAGGAATTTGAATCATGATCTAGTTGTCCCTAAACTAATTTTACTTCTTGAATAAAATATTCAATAAAATAATGTTTCTTTTGTATTTTCGAAAAAACCCTAGGAAGGGTAGATTTGGACTATTATAAACAATAAGGATATTTTAGTCAAATAAATAATAGCTTTGCTAGAAAAATAATATATATATATATATATATATTATTTAAAATAATGAAATCAATTAAAGCCTTTTTTGGAAATAATTATGATTAGTGAAATATTTATTACTACAAATTTAATTATCATCTTTTAATCAAAACCCATTAAGAATTTATTTATTGTTTTTCAAGCAAGACTCATTAAATTCATTTTCAACTAATTTTAGCTATCAATTATTTTCTAACAACTAGAGTACTAATAAATCATTATTTTACCAAAAACTTCCTAGGACTCTTGATCAAATAAACTCTAAGTTTTCCTTAACAAGATTTAAGCTTGCAACTTATTAAAATTTATTTCCCAAACCATTAATTATTTTAAATATCACACTAGGCTCAACTCTTAAACCTATTTACTTAGTGTTTAACCTTAAAGCTTGGGGACACTAGGATCATGGTAGTAGTAAGTTGTGTTGATTTAAAATTGAGGAAGTGGATTGTGGCTTGGAATTGATTGTGATTTGTATTTGCCCATGTGGGGTTAGGTCAGCTGTTGGAGACCTTGTTGTTGTGAGCAAGAATCGGGTAAGCTCCTGCATAAAACCCGATTGATGTGAAATGTTTTCTTATGGCAAGCCAAATGTAGAGTGTATGGACACTCATTTATGTAAAGGCAATTGAGGGTTGAACTCTCTCTTATTTCAAGCATTTGAATTATTTAAAAGACAAGGAGCAGATTTGCCAAACCTAAACTCTTTCTAAAGCTGATTTTTACAAGGACTTTGGAAACCCTCAAAATGCCATTTTCATGTGGAACAATGTTTTGTTCATTTTATCCCATGTGGGAAACGTCGTTGAGTACTCAATAAGGGTGGACTATTAGGACTAGTCCTTGATGGGTTAGGGTAAGTCTCTCAGCAGGTGTTCACCTATGAGGGGTGAGTCCTTCCCGGATAGGACGTCAGTCTAGTGGATCATGCCAGTCTGAGCTAGCAGTGTTCTTTTTAGTCAAGTGACTGTGTTTTATCGGAATGGACACCCGGTTGTTGTTCGGGTATAGAGAATGAGGAGTATCTTGCCCAGTAGGCCGATCACCTACTTTTGTCAGTATGCACAAAGTGTGACATTCTGACCGGCGGTATGCACAATGTGTGGCATACTGACCATCCGGTTGTGGGGCCCAACGTGTGGTAACCCATAATCCTTTCTTATGAGTGGTTGATTTTGTTGATCATGTATGGCTGGAATAGCTAAAACGCCACTCTTGCTTTTGACTAATGTTTATTGCTTGCCAATATTTCTCTTATAAAGATTTCGCACTTTGCATCCATGAACTGCTTTCACTAAACACCCAAAGCACACACGGACTTACTGAGATTTCTGTCTCATCACCTTTTTTCCCATGATTTCAGGTCGATCCTGCTGTGGGGATGAGTAGCTAGTAGTATCTGCCTTGGAAGAGATTGTTGTCATTTAATTCTATGTATTGCTTTGGGGAGACAAGAGTGGATAATTTTATTTATGGTTTTGTTTTGGGAATTCATGGATTTATTCTTGAAGTTTTCTTTGGGTTGTAATAAATTTTTAAGTTAAAGTATTATTTTTATTCCGCAATTTTATTTGTGTGACCTAGTTATAAAGACCCCTTGTCCTTTGGACGGGGCGACATCCCCGGCCCTGGCGGGCCTAGGTAGCGGGGTGTTACAAGTGGTATCAGAGACTAGGTTATAGGCAAATATTGATGATATATGTTTTATTTATTTAAGTTTAAATCTTATGTAACCTATCTTGTTGATGCTGTAGGATGGTTAGGCTGCTTAGGATTGCAAGAAAAGGGAAGCAGTGGCACTCGCCTTACTACCTAGACCAGGAGGACCTTCCAGTTCCCAGCCTGCCCCTCAGCCAGTTGTCCCCATGGAGGATAACAGTGATGATGAGATTGACCAAATGGAGGGTAGCAGTGAGGACGAGGTCCAGATCCTTGAGCCACCTCCAATCCCGGTGATAGACATAAGCTGCGACGGTGAGGACGAAGTGATGATAGTGGAGCTCGAACCCCACCCTCCTAATCCCGAAGTGGACTTAGCAGTAAATAGTGATGACCCGGGGGAGATAGACTATGAGTCTCCACCTAGGCCTTCTTTCATTCCTTCCTTCAGTCGAGTTGAGCCCGGAGAGAGCTCTAGGCGCCCTGGGAAGGAGCCCATGGAGGGATTTGCTAGCGGGGATGGGGTAGATTTTTCCAAGAACACTGGGGGTTGGTTATATGAGGTCGATGATGAGGGTTCGATGAGGATTAGAGAGTTAGGAGTTATTTTATTTTGGGATGATTATTTATTTGTTGTCTTTCAAGAAGTAGTTTGTCAAAGATTTCCAATTCTATGTTTTGTTCACATATTTGGATTTATGCAAGTCAATTTTTGAAATTGAAAATTTTGGGCAATTCCTTAAATAAGTTGTATCTAATTTCTTCCTACTCATACTTGGCCATGTACGCATGCACCACTAAAATGGTTTAATACTGGAATGCATACACTTAACATTTGGGGTATGGTATAGAATGGCACCCAAGCGACGTGCGAGCCTCTTCGACCAGAAGGATCCCGGAGGTAGACCCCGTAGCACCGGAAGTTGAAACTGAACAGATGCAATCACCCAATCCAGGAGATGGACAAAGTGATCCGAGAAATGGGAATGGGGCCCGATGCCCCGGTTGATGTGTCAATGGGCCAGGCACTCGATAAGATGACCGAGATCCTTCAGACGCTGACCGAGCGAAGGAAACCTAAAGTGGAAGATGAGGCCTTAGAGAGGTTCCTGAAATTTCAACCACCCGTCTTTATGGGAGAAGTCGAGCAAGATCAGAAGGCCGAACAGTGGGTTGAGCAAATGGAGGACATTTTCGCAACGCTCCAGTATGCTGAGGAGCGGATGGTTAAGTTTGCGGCTTTTCAGTCGAGAGGACCAGCTCGGGCATGGTGGCGGCGGGTCCAAGATGACTGGGAGATGGATGAGCAAGAATGGACGTGGTCCAGTTTCGTTGAAGCCTTCAGGATGGAGTACATCCCTCAGTGGATTGTGGAAAAGCGAGAGGATAAATTTCAGAATCTGAGGCAAGGAAGCATGTCAGTGGCTTAATATGCGGCGCGATTCACACAATTGTCAAAGTACTACCGAAGGTTGGTCGACACCGAGCAGAACAGGACGAGGCAGTTCGTCAAGGGGCTGAGACCGGATATGAGGAGGGCATTGGCACCTGCTCCACCGATAACCTATTCAGGGGTTGTGGATGCAGCTACTCGCACGGAGAACGAGGACCGCAGCTGGATGGCGGCCAAGCCCTTCCAGCCGCCAAGGCAGCCACAGGGACATTTCCTGAGACCGCAACCACACAAGCGCCCCGCCAATCATCAATGGCAGAACCGGCGAAAGCAAGCCTGGACAGCACCAAGTGGACCTGCACCGAATCTCCCATCATGCAGGCAATGTGGGAGGAAAGGCCACACCGAGAGGAATTATTGGTCTAAGGGAGGAGAAAAGAAGTGCTACCATTGTGGCGACCCGAACCACCTGAGGAACACTTGCCCCAAGTTGCACCGGGACGGGCAAGGAAACCCGGCTCAGAACCCGGGGCCCAACCGAGCCCACACCGCGGGAGCACCCAGGAGTGGAGCACCGAAGCCGCAAGTGAAGGCCAAGGTGTTCGCCCTCAACAGAGAGGAAGTTGGGGCCGATGCAGCGGTGGTGGAAGGTACGTTTACTATTTAAGGACGTTCCGTTAATGCTTTAATTGATCCTGGCTCTACTCATTCCTATGTAAACAAGTTGTGTGTATGTCATTTGGGTTGGGATGGAGTGGAGCTACCTTTCGTTTTAGAAGTAAGTACGCCTTTGGGGAAGATGGCGCAAGCGGATCGGTATGTGAAGGATTGTAAGATCAATGTAGGGAGAGAAAACCTGGAGGGAGATTTGATTGTGTTAGATATTGAGGATTATGACCTGATATTGGGAATGGACTGGTTAGCCAAACATGGGGCTATGGTAGACTGTAAAAATAAGTCAGTTCAGTTTGTCAGACCGGGTTGTGATGTATTGGAATTCAATGGCAAGAGAGTGAAAGAACTAAAGTACTTGATTGCGGGGGCTAAGGCCCGGAAATTGTTAAGGCAAGGATGTCACGGTTATCTGGCTTACGTGATGAACAAGCCAAAGGACCAGTGCACTCTGGAAGACACAGAAGTGGTGAAGGATTTTTTCGATCTGTTTCCGGCAGAGCTTGATTCTCTACATCCTAATCGAGAGGTGGAATTCACCGTAGACTTAGTTCCCGGAGCAGAACCAGTATCGCGAACTCCGTACCAGATGGCACCGGCAGAATTGAAAGAGCAGTTGGAGGAGTTAGTGGGACAAGGCTATATCAGACCGAGCACGTCGCCTTGGGGAGCGCCTGTGCTATTTGTGAAGAAGAAGGACAGAACTTTGAGGCTATGCATCGACTACCGAGGGTTGAACAATTTGACGATTAAGAACAAGTACCCCCTACCTCCGATCGACGAGCTATTCGATCAGCTGCAAGGATCCAGTTGCTATCCCAAGTTGGATCTGAGGCAAGGTACCAAGTGCGGATAAGAGAAGAGGATATTCCCAAAACAACCTTTGATACTAGATATGGACATTACAAGTTCGTTGTGATGCCGTTCGGGGTAACTAACGCTCCAGCAGTATTCATGGACCTGATGCACCGAGTATTCCAACCTTATCTAGACAAGTTTGTGGTGGTCTTCATCGACGACATTTTGATTTACTCCAAGAGTCCGGAGGAGCATGCGGAGCATCTGAGGCTCGTACTGGAGAAACTGCGGGAGCACAAGCTGTACGCGAAGTTCAGCAAGTGCGAATTCTGGTTAGACAGTGTGGCATTCCTTGGGCATGTGGTGACCAAGGAGGGTATCAAGGTAGATCCGGCAAAGGTTGAAGCGGTATCAGATTGGAAGCAGCCAGGGAATATTACCGAGATCCGGAGCTTCTTGGGATTGGCTGGATACTACCGAAGGTTTATCAAGGGATTTTCGATGCTCACAACACCCATGACCCGTTTTTTGAGGAAGGATGTTCCGTTTGTGTGGAACGAAAAATGCGAGAAAAGTTTCCAAGAATTGAAAAAGAGACTGATGACAGCACCGGTATTGAGTCTACCGGAGGAAGGCAAACCTTACGCGTTGTACACCGATGCTTCAAAGGAAGGACTGGGAGCGGTGTTGATGCAAGACAGAAAAGTGATTGCTTATGCATCTCGGAAGTTGCGACCTCATGAGGTGAACTACCCCACCCATGATCTGGAGCTGGCAGCTATAGTGTTCGCCCTAAAGAAATGGCGACACTACTTGTATGGAGCCGAATATGAGGTGTTCACCAACTACAAGAGTCTGAAGTATATTTTCACTCAAAAGGATCTGAACTTCAGGCAGCGAAGGTGGATGGAATTCTTGGAGAAATACCGATGCCTGATCAACTACCATCCCGGGAAGGCTAACGTGGTGGCAGAGGCCCTGAGCAGAAAAGTTGGAATGGCCAGATTGAAGGTACAAGAAATGCAAGCAGTTCAGGATGTGTTGGACAGAAGAGCGGAAGTACAAGATAGAAGGATTGTCATCAGCAACTTGATATTGGTGCCAGATTTGAAGGGAGAAATTGTAGAGGCTCAATGAAACAACGCCGAATTTCAACTCTTCAAGGATAAGGAGCTTAAGCGGCCAAGCAGTGAATTCCGTCTGGATGAAGCGGGAGTTTTCCATTTCAGAGATCGATTGTGTGTACCCGGGGAGCCACGATTGAAGTACAGAATTTTGGAGGAGGCGCAAAAGAGCAAGTACGCCATTCATCCGAGGGAAGTCAAGATGTATTAGGATTTGAAGAGAGCATATTGGTGGCCCAGACTGAAGCGAGATGTGATCAAGTATGTTTCGACCTGTCTCACCTACCAGAAAGTTAAAACAGAGCATAAGAAGTCAGCGGGGCTATTGCAGCCATTACCAGTGCCGGAATGGAAGTGGGAGGAGGTGACCATGGATTTCGTCACCGGACTTCCCATGTCAAAGACCCAGAAGGACGCCATATGGGTGGTGGTGGATCGACTGACCAAGTCGGCCCATTTCATACCTGTAAATGTGAGGGATTCCATGGAGAAGCTGGCCCAGACTTATGATCGAGAAGTGGTTTGACTGCATGGAGTACCTTCGAGCATAGTATCCGACCGAGACCCGAGGTTTACATATCGTTTTTGGGGAAAGTTCCAGGAGGCAATGGGGTCGAATTTGAAATTCAGTACGACGGCGTATCCGCAGACCGATGGGCAGTCAGAAAGAGTAATCCAAATATTAGAAGATATGTTGAGAGCCTGTGTCCTGGATTTTGGGGATAAGTGGATATAGTGTGTACCGTATGCCGATTTGGCATATAACAACAGCTATCAAGCCTCGATTGGGATGGCACCGTACGAGGCTTTGTATGGGCGCAAGTGTCAGGTATTGTTGTATTGGAGTTGGTCGGAAGATGGTAACGTGAGTAAAACCAGAAAGGTCTGTGTCTAGGAAATGTTGGATAAAGTGAAACTGATTCGGGAAAGGTTAAAGGCGGCTCAGAGCCGACAGAAGAACTATGCGGACAACCGGCGAAGGGATCTAGAATTTCAAGTTTGGGATCGCGTATTTCTGAAACTGACTCCGAGTAGGGGAATATTGAAGCATCTGAAGGGCGAAAAGTTGAATCCGAGGTATTTGGGGCCGTTTCCGATTAAGGAAAGAATTGGACCGGTAGCTTACCGATTGGACCTGCCGGACGGGTTAACGGGTATCTATGATGTGTTCCATATGTCACACATTGAAAAAGTATAATGTGGATCCCAGTTATGTATTGAATGATGAACCATTAATGTTGCAGTCAGATCTAAGCTACGTGGGGAAGCCTGTGCGAATATTGGACCGCAGTGTCAAAACCTTGCGAAATAAGCAGAAACCGATGGTTAAGATTCAGTGGGAGAACCATGGCACACAGGACACCACATGGGAATCGGAAGATTGGGTTAAGCGGAAGTATCCCGAACTGAAATAGAGGTGTGCTTGAATTTCGGGACGAAATTCTTCTAAGGAGGGGAGGATGTGAAACCCCAGTCAAAACCAACCTTAGAGTAAGGGGGTTGGGATGCATATCATATTTTATTTCATGATTAAATATATTTTTATATGATTTTTATGTGCTTTGGATTTGAGTTTTATTGTCTGGAAGTCTTGTTGATGAGTATTGTGTGAGAGGGGCAAAATGGTAATTTTTGCCCGAGGTGAAAATAGGGAAATAGCTTGTGGATGGAATAGAAAATAATTTTTCTAGTGAAAGTATCAACAAGAGTTGATGTGGTTTAGTGGTTAGAGCCTTAGAATTAATTATGGAAGTCTAGGGTTCAAATTCCATCATGGAAGCTTTAGCTTGATTAAATTTTATTTTTGCTTGGGAAGAAATAGTTTCGGCCTTATGAGCTTAGGGGAAGGTAGGGATGATGTCCTAAGAGAGAGACATGTTAGGAGTAACCTCATTCCACTCCCTTGCTCTACTCGAATTTCTTAAAGGGAATTCATTTTCCCTTGATCTTTGATTTTTCCTTAATTCTCAACTCCTTAGTTTAATCAAGATGTTCTAGCCATCTTCTTTCCAGAAATTCCAGAAAATTGCTGAGGTCTTGAAGGATAAAAATGTCTTAGTAAAAGACTTCTTATGATCTGAAAATGTGGAAGAGTTGTGGGAAGTTCCAAGAGGAAAAAAAAATCCCTCTAGTGAGGTAGCTAAAAATTCTCTTTAGCTAGCTCATCTTCTTTATTGGAATGAGCTGAAAATTATCCAGCTTGTGGTTCCTTCAAAATGTCGAGTTTCTTAGCTAGCATTCCCTCTCAAATGCTGCCAGAAAAATGGTCTTTAGGAGCAGTTGGTAATCTGAAATTCTTAGCAATTTTCAGACTGCTTAAAGCTAGAGCAAAAGCAGGAAAAATTCCTGTACAAAGTACAGCTTTGAGAGTCCAAAACCAAGCTGTTTTCTTCCTGATTTTGTTCAGTATCTTAGCCATGTTTTCCTCTATGAAGAAGGCTGGAAATCATCCTTGAAAACCCCTGAAGTTTCCCTTCAAACTCTCTGCAAGTGGCTGGGAATGGCAGCCGAAAATCTGCCCAGAAATTACTATTCAGCGAAAAAAACTATGCAGGAAATTTTCCAGCCTTCTTTCCTATTTCTCTCCCAGCCAAAACACCAACTTATCTACAAAAACCTTTCGTAAACCTCCAGTAATAGAGCTTCATTGTTCCCCTTAAGCTTCTACATGAAATCTAGCAATGGCTACCCGAAAATTCCTCCACCAAAACCCTACAATTTTGCTTGATTGGTTTCCAAAATTCCAGCCATCTTTGTTTAGCAACCGTCCATAATATATCACTCCATTGACCAGAATTCTTCTTCATCATTGTGCACCTTAGTTTCGGCCACCCTAAGCTACCTTGAACCAGCTTTAATTCCTCAGAAAAAACTTCTCAACCAGTCGACCATAGGAGACCTTCAAAGCTCTTCAATTATTAAGATATTCTAGAAATATTTAGTTTCCAAATTCACTACCTAAAAATATTCTTCAAGGATTGTAACAACTAACCTTTCCTTTTCCCTTCCAAATCAGAGAAACAACTCCCTAAACCCTACAGAAATTCGGCCAGCCTAATTCCCTCAGAATTTTCGGCAGCTACACTACAATCTCTCAATTCCCTTCAATCTCCAAGAACACACACACTACACCAAGAACACCTACTACTTTCTTTCACCTAATACCCCTCCAAATCACCTCAAACTTCACTAAAATCTCCAGATTTGACCTACTTACTGCTGCGAGTCCTTCGACACCATCCTTAACATCAAAGTCCTCAAATCATCTTGCTACTTTGGATCAAAACCAGAAATTTCTGTGAAGGATAAGAACATCTTCAAGATAAATTTACTCTATCTACTTCATCTTCTCCAAACTTGATCTCTAGTGAAAAACTATGTGAATAAACATACTAATGATCTCTCTCTCTCTCTCTCTCATGGCCGAAATTCCTCTTCTTTGGCCGGATGAATTCTTCTTCCATAATCATGCTCTCGCCATCTCCCTTGGACAAAGTTAGACATCTAGGAGTTGAGACCTACTGTAAACTCCTTCAAGGAATTCATCAATCAAGTAAGTGAGGGAACCGAAAATAGAGAGCATGCACTGTACGTTAAAAATTTCATAGAGAAAAATAAAACCAAGCCTTAAAGGCTATACGGAAGCATGAAGATCATAAATTTGCGCTCCTTAACCCTTCTAGGTTGAGTAGGAGCGGATTGAAAGACTGGGATCACCTCGCTTTTCCCATTTGAAGAAGCTTCCGGATGAACACCAACTAGCCTTCTACTTCACCTTGTTTGCATTAACGCTAAGCTTTCCAGCTCTTGAAATATTCCTCACCCTAACCTCTAGTCGGTGAACACTATGGTGAAGAGGAACGGTCTCAATTCTCCTTGGTTCACTTGCTATTGGTTAGCAAAGTCCAAGGAGAAAACACGGAATGGAAGAAGACGTCTCTGAGAGAGAGAGTGGCGTGAGCCTTGATTTTGCTTAGGAGGATTAGGGTTTTCTTTTCCCAGATACTTGTTTATTAGTTAGCCAAAAACTGAGTCTCTCATTATCTGGTAAACATATCCCCGGGATTTCAAAACACCTGGATGTTATCTTGAGAATAAGTTTTGCCTAACCCTAAACTCCTCTTAACCGTATCTGGAAAAAACCCTAAGTTCCAAGCTATTAGGCCAGAAAAATATTTATTATTTTTCTTGGACCCAAAAGGCCCAAAATAATAAACAATAATTATTTATTTCCTGAGCTTATATAAATAATCAAATAAATAATTAATGAGCCCAAATGAACCAAAATAATTAATCTTTAATTATTTATTTCTTGGGCCTATATAAATAACCCAGTAAATAATTAAACATTAATTATTTTCCCTAGTTTAAGCCCAGGTTAATTTATTAATTACTCATACTGGACCTAGGCCCTGAATAATTAATTAACCAATTAAACTAGACAATTAATTTCTCTCCACTCCTATTTTAATTTATTTATTTATTTTATTCCAGTCCAATAATAAATTAGACTTCCTGAATAAAATAAAATAAAATAAAATAAAATAAAATCCTCTTCAACTGAGACCAATTCCTCAACCCAAAATTAGTTAGGACTTACGGGCTATTCCGAGGACCAAAAAGACACATCGCTTTGGCTGCTAAAATGACCAAAATACCCATGTTATATAAATAGCTGTATTTTGCATTTTAAATATTTTCTAATATCACCATAAGGAAATATTGACCCCAAGGACAATGCTGCATTCGCAAAGTCTCTGACCTACAAGTGAAATGACTAAAATACCCCTCTACACATCGCCGTACATTTAGAGAGGAAGAAGTGTACTAACACCCCTCTAAATGATATCTACCATCCTTAGGCTTCTAGTCCAATGATCCACGACTTCCTGGAGTGTTTTCGCTTTCCAAGAGAGCTACCCTAAAGCAAACATCCAAGTCATGTTTCCCAGGGCCCTGGACATTTTAGACCATTCGGACAACCACAAGAGGCGATATAGTGCAGAAACTATCTTGTACAAGTCTGTCTTAACTAACTAGTCACACACACCCAACATGCAAGTATATTGGCCCTACGATAAAACCTCAACTATAGCAAATCAAAGTATATGCTTCCAGCTTCGCCAGACCACCAACTCATACTCAAGTCGTAGAGTACTAGTCCATGCTGTAGCGGTAATAGTCTAGGTTTCTATCATATAGTACTATGAGAAACCACTACTATAGGTCATGTTCTACGTATTCGTAATACGCTTATGTCATGAAGTGAGTGGACTACTCACTGGCTAAAGGTAAGCCATTCCCCATTTGGAATTCATAACATAATAACCTAAACATGATGAGATTCCCAGTCTTATCAATAGGTTAAGAACAAAAGTTTATGTGTTAAATAACCCGTGATCCATACCTCACTGTAAAAGACCACCATTCACATGGATCACTTATTTAAACACAATGAGTCTATTCCAAATGAAAATCGTGCACAAATAAAAAGTAAATTCACAAACATTTTCTGAAAATAAATTCTTTTATTAAAATATTCGATTTTACATCAGAAACCTAGTCTAAGAGGGCATACAATCCAACAGTAATTACCTTCATTTCTTCTTTTAAACTCTAGAATTATGTCTCTAGGATGATGTTGATAGTAGGTAGATGGTGATAGGATTCGAATATATATATATATATATATATATATATATATTGTTGAGATTGAAGCATGAACATTTGTATGATTGTGACGGGGATGAGATTTATGCATGAAAGGATTATCTTGATTCATTGTGTGTTGATTTGAGGTTTGATGCATGAAGTATTTGAGGTAAAGCATGCTAGAGATTATGTCACCTTTGGGGAATAGAATTTATATGCATGTTAGGTTATTGAAGCCATGATCATATTTATGCTAGTAGAGGTTTGATCATGTCTTAATAGATTTAGATCTATGCTTATGTGAAAGATTTGGCCGATTTGATGAATGGAAGGATTGCATATGTTCTTGATTGTGGTTAGCCATAGGAATTTGAATTATGATCTAGTTGTCCCTAAACTAATTTTACTTCTTGAATAAAATATTCAATAAAATAATGTTTCTTTTGTATTTTCGAAAAAAACCCTAGGAAGGGTAGATTTGGACTATTATAAACAATACGGATATTTTAGTCAAATAAATAATAGCTTTGCTAGAAAAATAATATATATATATTATTTAAAATAATGAAATCAATTAAAGCCTTTTTTGGGAATAATTAAGATTAGTGAAATATTTATTACTACAAATTTAATTATCATCTTTTAATCAAAACCCATTAAGAATTTATTTATTGTTTTTCAAGCAAGACTCATTAAATTCATTTTCAACTAATTTTAGCTATCAATTATTTTCTAACAACTAGAGTACTAATAAATCATTATTTTACCTAAACCTTCCTAGGACTCTTGATCAAATAAACTCTAAGTTTTCCTTGACAAGATTTAACCTTGCAACTTATTAAAATTTATTTCCCAAACCATTAATTATTTTAAATATCACACTAGACTCAACTCTTAAACCTATTTACTCAGTGTTTAACCTTAAAGCTTTGGACACTAGGATCATGGTAGTAGTAAGTTGTGTTGATTTAAAATTGAGGAAGTGGATTGTGGCTTGGAATTGATTGTGATTTGTATTTGCACATGTGGGGTTAGGTCAGCTATTGGAGACCTTGTTGTTGTGAGCAAGAATCAGGCAAGCCCCTGCATAAAACCTGATTGATGCTAAATGTTTTCTTATGGCAAGCCAAATGTAAAGTGTATGGACACTCATTTATGTAAAGGCAATTGAGGGTTGAACTCTCTCTTATTTCAAGCATTTGAATTATTTAAAAGACTAGGAGCAGATTTTCCAAACCTAAACTCTTTCTAAAGCTGATTTTTACAAGGACTTTAGAAACCCTCAAAATGCCATTTTCATGTGGAACAATGTTTTGTTCATTTTATCCCAAGTGGGAAACGTCGTTGAGTACTCAATATGGGTGGACTACTAGGACTAGTCCTTGAGGGGTTAGGGTAAGTCTCTCAGTAGGTGGCCACCTCTGAGGGGTGCGTCCTTCCCAGATAGGACGTCAGTCCAGTAGGTCATGCCGGTCCTAGTTAGCAGTGTTCTTTTCAGTCAAGTGACTGTGTTTTACCGAAATGGACACCCGATTGTTGTTCGGGTATAGAGAATGAGGAGTATGTTGCCCAGTAGGCCGATCACCTACTTTTGTCAGTCTGCACAAAGTGTGGCATTCTAACCGGCGGTATGCACATTGTGTGGCATACTGACCATCCGGTTGTGGGGCCCAACGAGTGGTAACCCATAATCCTTTCTTCTGAGTGGCTGATTTTGTTGATCATGTATGGCTGGAATAGCTAAAACGCTACTCTTGCTTTTGACTAATGTTTGTTGCTTGCCAATATTTGTCTTATAAAGATTTCGCACTTTGCATCCCTGAACTGCTTTCACTGAACACCCAAAGCACACACGGACTGAGTGAGATTTCTGTCTCATCACCTTTTTCCCATAATTTTAGATCGATCTTGCTGAGGGGATGAGTAGCTAGTAGTATCTGCCTTGGAAGAGATTGTTGTCATTTAATTCTATGTATTGCTTTAGGGAGACAAGAGTGGATAATTTTATTTATGGTTTTGTTTTGGAAATTTATGAATTTATTCTTGAAGTTTTCTTTCGGTTGTAATAAATTTTTAAGTTAAAGTATTATTTTTATTCCGCAATTTTATTTGTGTGACCTAGTTATAAAGACCCCTTGTCCTTTGGATGGGGCGACATCCCCGGTCCTGGCGGGCCTAGGTAGCGGGGTGTTACACAAGCCTACTTGACATCGGGCATGTTCAAGCTATAGAATTAAATTCCTTTGGAATTAAATTCCTAATTAATGGGTCGGGTTTAACTAAATTCTTTATCCCGATTGCGCAAACTCAAGCATAATGAAATTTAGAGGAAAAGTTAGGGTACCCCAAAAGGCTTTAAGATTAAAATATGTTAATTACCCAATGATCCGGTAGTTACATACGATATAATTGTTATTGGATACCTACAAATGAACTCAAGGATGACTTATTGGGCAAACACGTGGTTATTCTTGAGGAATTTGGATACCAGTCCACTAGCAAAGCTTCCAATAGGCTTTCCTGAATCAGTAGTAGAGGCTATTGGTTTGAATAAAATGGTGGAGTAAAAATGTATTTAATTAAAGTCGTAATTATTTGCATTTCATGTGCATATACAAGTAGCTAATACACTCTATCTTTACATCTAGGGCACTTGTATCATGTCAACAAACTTAAACCTACGTACCATCTTGGAAACCAACAAGTTAACCGAATCAAACTACCTCGACTGGTATAGAAATTTGAGAATCGTTCTCAAATCGGAAAGGTTATTCTACGTGTTATATGCTCCTATTCTGCCACCACCAGCTGAAAATGCTCATGCTGATGAGCATGCTGTCCATAAAAAGCACAAGGAGGATAGTGATACAGTATCATGTATTATGCTGGCATTCATGACTCCCGAGTTGCAAAAACAGCACGAGCATGTGGATACTCAATCGATTATACTACATCTTCAAGAGCTGTTTGATGCCCAAGCCAGAACTAAGAGATACGAGATCCCAAAAAAACTATTCCATTGCAAAATGATAGAGGGTTCTTCTATGGCCACTCATGGGCTGACGATGCTGGGCTTAATAGAGAAGCTTGGATTTCTCAGATTCACGATGGATCATGACTTAAGTATTGACTTAATTTTACAATCTTTACCTAATAGTTTCTCACAATTTGTGATTAACTATCAGATGAATAAGATTGAGTCCACCATTCCTAAGTTGATCAATCTTCTCAAAACTTCGGAGTTCTCCATGAAGAAGAATTCCAATGCAGTTTTATTAGTAGAATCTTCTTCTTATAAGAAGAAAGTTCAAAAGAAGAAGAAGAAGGCTCCTACGAAGCCCAAAGGTGGTGTGAAGAAGAGGGACACAGCTACCAAGGGCCCATGCCATCATTGTGGCAAGATAGGCCATTGGAGGCGCAACTGCAAGGCTTACTTGGAGATCGTTAAGGACAAGAAGCAAAAGAAGAAGCTTACAAGCACTTCTACTTCTACTTTAGGTATGTTTATGATTGAGCTAAATACTGCCTTTAAAAATGAGATATGTGTATTAGATACTGAATGTGGATCTCATTTACGCAATAACTTGTAGGGACTAAAGAGCAGTAGAAGGCTAGAGAAAGGCGATGTGGACCTACATATTACAAATGGGGCAAAGGTTGCTACACTTACTGTGGGGACATATAAGCTGAACCTGCCTTCGGAATTATTTCTAGAATTACAAAACTATTACTATGTACCAGTTTTAATGAAAAATATTATCTCAGTTGTGTGTTTAGACTTAAATGGATTTCATTTGATATTTAAGAATAAATGTTATTCTTTTTCATTAAATGATATTCATTATTGTTCAGCAACTCTGCTTAATGGTATATATGTTCTAGACTTGGATAATCCAATTCTCAATATAAACAATAAGAAACCTAGAGTAGATAATTCTAACCCCTCTTACTTATGGCATTGTCGTTTAAGTCATATAAACGAAAATCGTGTTTCTAAGTTACACAAGCTTGGTGACTTAGGGTCATTTGATTATGAGTCATATGGTATATGCGAGTCTTGTTTACTAGGTAAAATGACAAAAACTCCTTTTCCATGAAAAGAAGAATGGGCCAAGGAGTAACTGGAACTCATACATTCTGATGTATGTGGCCCAATATCAATACAAGCAATATGAGGTTTCTGAAACCCCACCTAAAGCCAACCCTAGAGTAAGGGGGTCGGGATGCATATCATATTATTTTGCATGAATATATATGTTTTAAATGATTCTATGTGCTTTAGAGTTGTGGATTATAGGTTAAAATGCTTAGTTATGTTTATCGAGTAGGAAGGGTAAAATGGTAATTTTACTTGAGGTCAAAATAGGAAGAAAGCTTGAGGATTAATTACGAAGAAAAATGTGGGTGAGAAAATAACAACAAGAGTTATTGTGGTTTAGTGGTTAGAGCTTGGTGAATTAATTTCTAAGGTCATGAGTTCAAATGCCATCATTTAAGCTTTTGTTATGATTATCATAACTAAGTTTGAATTTTTGTTTTCTTCCATTTCATGGAAATAGGAATGTTGTCTTAGGGGAGACATGAAGAGAATGTCCTAATCTTATCCTCTTGTCCTAAAAATAATTCTAGAGGAATTCTTGTCCTTTTTATTACCACTAGCTTGTCCTAACATCTTTATAATTCAAAACCATTAAATCCTTTCTTTTAAATTCTAGAAAAATTCTGTGATAACTCCTCCACCTTGAATTTCGAAAATCAGCTTTGGAGGTTGGGAAGTTGGCCGAAAGTAGGAGGAGAAATAGGAAGGGTTTCCAAGAGAAAATCAATCACCATGATAGCACCTTCAAACTCACCTTCATGTTGTTCATCTTCTAGTAAAAGAAAATCTGGAAATTTTCCAGAATATTTGCAGACCGTTTCTTTGAAAATTCAGCCAGTAAACCCACTCATTTTTTGCCAGAAAAATGGTCATTTTATGTGGCTTGAAGGCTGGAAAATCTGTGCAATTTTCGGACTGCACAAACTGCACAAAACCAGGAAAAAATTCTGGTCATTTTTGCAGCTTTCAACCATGTAAATGAAGCTGTTTTGATTCATCTTCAAGCCAGAAAAACTCCTCAATATTTCTCCAGCATTAAGGATGGAAAACCACCTTAGAAAGACCTTCAGACTCCCTCAAGAGTCAGCTGCAAATCGGGTTGAAGGTGTGCAGAAATTCTGCACAGACCTTCGAAACTCTTGAAGCATGAAACCAGAATTTTCCAGCTTTGCTCCCTTCTAACCTAGGCCGAAAATCACCTTCAACCTCTGTAAAATTGAACCTTGCTCAGCTGTAGACTGAACACCATTAACCCCACACTTACCTTGAGCATATGGACTCCATAGCCACACCACAAAACACTCCTAAGATCACTCCATTCAAACTCTTTTTGAACTTCAAATAATTTCAGCATTTTACTCCATTAAAATCACTCTTGTATTAGGCAAATAAACCAGAATTTCCTCTGCCATTTAAGACTGAATTTTGGCCAGCCTTGGAGCAACATTAACCTTCAATCAATTCAGCAAAACCACCATGTTCAGCCGGCACCATTGAAGACCATAGAAACCTCTCTTGATCAAACACCATAGCTAACCTCTTACCTTAAACATCTCCACCATTTCCTCCATTTAAATTTCAAAAAAAATCTGATCATTCTCTCTCCTTCTTGCTGAAAACCGAAACCCTCATTCACTCCATACCATTCGGCCAGCCCTCTACCAAAATTCGTGCAGCACTTCTTCCCAATTCTCTCCATTTTCACCTAGAACACCAAGAACACACACTAACCTTCTTCAAGCCTAACCCTACTCTAAACACCTCCAATCACTCTCAAATACTCCAAATCACTTCCATTTAATCTCTAAACTTCATTTCTGGTATTTATAACACAAAACCTCGCAAACAAGAATTTTCGAACGGATCAAAATTAGCTTTTCTTTGAAGGTCTCAAGAACATCAACAAGGTAAGTCAAGAACAACCTTCTTGATCATCTTCTTCCATTCGATTGTACTGTTCTAATGCTCTCTCTCTCTCTCTCTCTCTCTCTCTCTCTCTCTCTCTCTCTCTTCCAACCGAAATGGTTGATCAACCATCAACCATGGCCGTTTTCCCGTTGGATCATTCAAGGCTCTCAATCGCGTGGACCTTCTTAATTCTTCATCGAAGTGTTCATCAAATCAAGTATTTTCCTTTAATCCTTCTTTTAATTCAGTATTCATGTCTCTTAGATATTGATAGGAAGAATGAAATATGGATAAGGGATTGAGTATATGCATGTGGATTAAGGGGACGGAGTTAGGACATGATGATTGTTGTATATGACTAGGATGTATGTGTTTTCCTTTCGAATCAATGTATGTTCTTCGTGCTTAATGAAATTTTATGGATGTTTGAAGCATGTTAGAGACCATGACACCAAAGGTGATTAGGTTTTTATGTTCTTATTTTTCCATGGAAACCATGATTGATGATTATGCTTAGTAGGATTTTGGCCATGTGATGGTATGAGATAGTTCAAGTGTATGTTCATGAATGGATTAATATATTGTTTGATGATGGAGAAGGTGTTCATGAATCCTTTCTAGCAATAGGAAAATCATGGTGAAAAAGTATTTTCTTGTTAAGGCTAGATTATTTTTATTAACAAATTTTATTACCTTGAATAGAATGCTGCTATATTTTCCCTATAAAATTCGAAACTCTAGGGAGATTTGGAGTGGTTTATTAATTAAAATATTCATATTTTCTTTATCAAATAAATGAGATCTTTTATTAAAAATAATATATATAGTAATAAATCCTTTACAATAAATAAAATATTATTAGAATCTATTTGTTATTTATTAATTAAAATTTAAAATAATTCATTCATTATTAATTTTATTTATTACTAATTATTTATTATCTATTTAAAAATTAATTAAAGGTTATTTGTAATTAAATATTTATTTATAATAAAGCTATTTTTAAATCACCATTTATTAGTACTATTTAGGACTTAATATTCAAACCTTAGTTTATTTATTAAAAATAACACTCAAGAATTATTAATTGGGTCTATAATTTATTAGCAATTATTTTAGAACCCCAAGTTCTTTTAACTTATCAACTAAAACTTATTTTATAAAATTCTTTATCACCTAGCCTTAAAGCTTAGGACATTAGGGTCATGGCTAGTCATGGTTGTAACTAGTTGAGCTAAGAAATTATTTATGTAAGGCGAGTATAGCCCGAATGTAACCTTATGTCTTGTGTTTACCCCAGGCGGGGTTAGGTCAGCCTTGGAAGACTTTTGAATTTGAGCAAGCAAAGGATCAGGTAAGCTCCTGCATAAAACTTGTTTGTTGTAAAAGGTTACCATGGCAAGCTAAACACGAAGTATGTGAATACTGATTTGGTAAAGGCAATTAAGGACTGTTTCTTTTCTTGATTCAGTCAAACCAATTATTTGAAAATTTTTAAAGCAGTTTTACTCAAACATTGAACTATTTCTAAAGCTGATTTTGGCATGGACTTTAGAAACCCTTACTTGCCATTTTCAAGTAAAGCTATGTTTTACCAATTTTCTCCCAAGTGGGACAATTATCGTTGAGTACTCAATAAGGGTAGGCTAGTAGTACTAGATTTGAAGAGCAAGAGTGAGTCTTCTGGCAGGAGGCCACCTCCAGAAGATAAAACTCAACTTAGAGAAACGTCAGTACTACTTAGTCATGCCGGTCCGAGCTAGCAATTTTATTTCAGTCAAGTGACTGTGTTTTGCCAGAATGGACAAACGGTTGTTGTTTGGGTATAGAGAAGGAGGAGTATCTTGCCCGGTAGGCCGATCACCTACCTTTTGTCAGTCTGCACAAAGTGTCGGCATTCTGACCGGCAGTGTGCACAAAGTGTGGCATACTGACCATCCGGTTATGGGGCCCAGCGTGTGGTAACCCATAATCCTTTCTTTTGAGCGGTTGATCTTATAAATTATGTATGGCTGGAAAAGCCGAAAACACCACTCTTGTTTTTTACTATTGTTTAATGCTTGCTAATATTTCTCTTATAAAGTTTTCACATTTTGCATCCACGAACTGTTTTCACTGAACACTCAAAGTACACACGGTCTTACTGAGATTTTTATCTCACCACCTTTTATGCCATGTTTTCAGGTCGATCCTACTCTGGAGATGAATAGCTAGATTTGTTACCTATGCTTTGAAGACTTTATGTTATTTTTCTTATGTGTTGTTTTGAGAGATGGTAGCGAACAATTTATTCTGGGTTTGTTCATGTATTTTTGGGTTGTAACAAGTTCAATTTCAAGGTATTACTTTTATTTTCTTTTGTGTGACCTAGTTATAAAGACCCCTTATCCTTTGGATGGGGCGACATCCCCGGCCCTGTCGGGCTTAGGTAGTGGGGTGTTACAAGGTTATAACTATTTCATAACCTTTATCGATGATTTCTCACTATATGGATATTTGTATTTAATGAAATACAAATCGAGGGCATTTGATAAGTTCAAAGATTTCAAGAATGAAATAGAGAAACAACTTGGCAAAAGTATTAAGACTTTAAGATCTGATCGAGGAGGAGAATACTTGAGCCAAAAGTTTCTGGGTTATCTTAGACATAATGGAATATTATCTCAATGGACTCCACCACATACACCTTAACATAATGGTGTGTCTGGGAGAAGGAATCGAACCTTTCTAGACATTGTACGGACCATGATGACCTCTGCAGACATACCAAAATCATTTTGGGGGTATGCACTAGAGACTTCTATTTATATATTAAATAGAGTTCTGAAAAAATTAGTTGATTCTACCCCCATTTGAGATGTTCTATGATAAGAAACCAAAGTTATCTCACTTACGAGTATAGGATTGTCCAGCCTTTGTTAAAAGGCCTCAGTCAGACAAACTTAATAGTAAGTCTGATAAGTGTTTGTTTGTGGGATATCCTAAAAGAATCTTTTGGATATTCCTTCTACCTACCCTCTGAAAACAAAGTGTTTGTTTCAAAGCATGTCGTCTTCTTATATAAGGAGCACATGTTCAAAGGGGACAGTGAGAATAAACTTGAACTTAGTAAAGTTCAAGAAGATTAAATAAACAAGGATCAACCGTCTAATCCCTCATCTATTAAGAGAATAGATGAACCTTCTTCTACACAAGAATCGCGTAGATCTAGTAGGATACATATGGCACCTGAGAGATATGGATTTCTCATCAGCGACCACAATGACGTATTGCTCATTGATGAAGATGAGCCTATTACCTACAAGGATGTTTTGAACAGTTCAGAATCTGGCAAATGGCTTGAGGCCATGAAGTCAGAGATGGATTCCATGTACGACAACCAAGTATGGACTTTAGTTGATCCACCTAAAGGAATTAAACCTATCAGGTGCAAATGGGTTTTCAAGAAGAAAACGAACATGGATGGTAACATAATTACCTATAAAGCACGACTAGTGGCGAAGTGTTATCATCAACAATATGGCATTGACTATAACGAAACTTTCTCACCAGTAGCCATGTTAAAATCCATCAGGATACTCCTAGCCATTGCTGCTCATTATGATTATGAGGTTTGAAAAATGGATGTGAAAATAGCTTTCCTAAATGAAAATCTGACTGAAGAAGTGTATATGACACAACTTGAGGGTTTCACATCCAATAATAGCACAAAGGAATGTATGCTGCAAAGGTCCATTTATGGACTTAAGCAACCTTCTAGGAGTTGGAACATCCGTTTTGATGAAATAATTAAAGAGTTTGGTTTCATTTAAAACATGAATGAGCCTTGTGTATACAAGAAGGTTAGTGGGGAGTGCAATCATTTTCTTATTGCTTTATGTAGATAACATATTGCTAATAAGAAATGATATACCTGTCTTGCATGAAAGACCTTGGAGAAGCAACCTATATTCTTGGAATAAGGATCTATAGAGATAGATCTAAAAGGTTGTTAGGTCTTTCACAATCTACATACATAGATAAAGTGCTAAAGAGGTTTAGCATGGATCAATTCAAAAGGGGATTCTTGCCCATGTCACATAGTGTAAGCCTTTCAAAGTTAATGTCTCCCAAGACACAAGTTGAAAGGGATCACATGAGTAAGATTCCATATGTTTCGGCAGTTGAATCTATCATATACGCTATGATATGTACTAGGCCCGATGTATCCTATGCTCTCAAATTAATGAGCAGGTACTAATCTGACACTAATAAGGGTCATTGGGCGGCTGTAAAGAATATCCTTAAGTACTTACGAAGGACTAAGGATATGTTCTTAATATATGGAGAAGGTGATTTGAAAATAAACGGGTATACTGATGCCAGTTTTTAGTCTAACAAAGATGATTTCAAATCATAATCCGGCTACATGTTTACGTTGTATGGAGGGTCAATACATTGGAAAAGTTCCAAACAAGAGACTATTGCCGACTCTATGACATAAGCTAAGTACTTAGCTGCATCTGAAGCTGCTAAAGATAGAGAGACTTCCCACAGATGAGAACATAGCTGACCCACTTACAAAAGCACAATCCCAAAAGAAACATGATAGGTATATTGAGTCATTCGGTATTAGATACAAGAATGATTGGCTCTAGTGCAAGTGGGAGTTTGTTAGTGTTATGCCCTAGAGGCAATTACTTGTACTTTTGTATATGACACATTTTATTTTATTAAAAGGTATTATTTATCTTACAGTTTCTTTTGTTTACTTTTAAGTAATATAACTGTTAGATAAAGTTCCTAATACAACGTTGTGATAAGAAAATTATGATAGAGATCATGATATGATATTCCTACTACACTGTATAGTGTTAGAACTTAAATAGTCCCTAGTCATAGTATTAATGAGACTGGACATCATTAATGCGTTAAGACTAGCGTGTGTTAAGACTTCCTGATTTGATCAGGCAATGGTTCTCATATCCGTGAGTATTGAGACACTCATAATTAACATGTGGATGCTTGTTATTGGAACAAGAGGATTGCTGGATCGCGCCACAATCATCAAACTTGAAGAAGGAAAGAATTTGTTTTCCACTTGAACAAAGTAAGGTAAAAGCTGTTATCTTTGTTCTCTATATATATCTTGTTTTTCACACATATGCGGATCTTGGGATGGTATCTCGTTTTAATTTTCAGCTACGCTATATATAATATACGTGAGATACCCAACAAAGATTGCCTCTAAAAGTATGATAGAGAGATACTATTTGGGTTGTGGTAGATAAATTGAACAAATAAACCTATTTCATCCTTATTAATCAATGAGATTCTTTGGAGAAATTAAGCAAGATATACATGGAGGAAATTATCAGATTGCATGGGGTGCCTTCCAATATTGTATCTAATCGAGATTCAAGATTTACCAAAAATTTTAGGACAAACTACAACGGATGTACAAGATAACATTGAAATTTAGTACAGCAGCACCCCCGCAAATGGGCAGGCAGACGAAAATCAAATCTTTAAGCACATGTTACGAGCATGCGTATTAGATTTTGGAACTAAATGGATTGATAACTTAGCTTATGCAGAGTTCGCATACAAATAATAGTTATCAATCGACAATTGGGACGGCACTATTTATGGCTTTGTATGGGAGAAAAGGTCAATCGTCATTATATTGGGAAAGCTTGGGACATAAATTGAGTATACAAAATACTTTTGACCTTGAAGAAGTACAATAGATTATGGAGATAATTAAGGCAAGGTTAGAAGCAGCTCAAAGTTAATAAAAAAGTTATGCCGATTAGTTCAGATGAGATATAGAATTTGTGGAAGGAGATAGAGTATTCTTGAAGTTGACTCAACAACATCAATTACGAAGTAAAAGGACAAGAGAAGAAGTAGACACCAAGATATATCGGACTATTTCCAATAATGGAACGAATTGGAAAAGTAACCTACCGATTGGATTTTCTGATAGAGCTACAAAGCATCCATAATGTATTTCATATCTCTCAACTCCAATAGTATGTGGCTGACCCGAAACATGTTTTGAATGAAGAACCCATTAACATAACTTCGAGCTTGAAATATGAGGAGAAACCAATTAGAACTTTGGAGTACGTTGAATAGAAGTTGCGGCATAAGAAGATTCCACTTGCAAAGGTATTATGGTCACATCATCCTATATAAGATGCCACATGGGAAACAAAAATGGAGATGTGGAAAATGTATCCAAAACTATTTAAAGGATAGACTAATTTCAAGAATGAAATTCCTTGAAGGAGGGAAGAATGTTGCATCTTGTAAATTTTACACTTCAGATAGTGACTACTTTTGAAAGATTGAGAATTTGTATGTAAGCTTAGAATTAAAGTTTATTGATAGGGCCTAAATTAGTCATATTTTTTCTAGTTATTTGAGGCTCTTTTATGATACATTCTGTTCAATAACTAGTCATATTCC
The DNA here is from genome assembly GCA_026120185.1 of Voacanga thouarsii. NCBI lineage: Eukaryota > Viridiplantae > Streptophyta > Magnoliopsida > Gentianales > Apocynaceae > Voacanga > Voacanga thouarsii. Next base: position 75,870 of record JANUWF010001311.1, on the reverse strand, counting down.
TTCATATTTGAGATTTTACGCTAGGAAAGGTATTTTGTGCATTATTTTAGATTTTAGGGATTAAATAAAGCAAAAATGTCGCAAAACAGAACCAAGGCAACGTCGGCCAAGATAGAGGAATTGGCGCCAGCCATGAACTATTGGCACGATCTTCGAAGTGATAAAAAATTATTGAAACAGGACCGGAATAGAACCAAACCGGCACCGACTCTAGTAGCCAAGATGGCGCCGGCTGCACTCTGGACAACAGTGCATGGAAATCAAGAAAAAATCGGCAAAAAATAGAAGAAACAGAACACAACCGATGCTGGCTCCAACAGCCAAGGTGGCGCATAGTTGTACCCTGAAGATAAGGTGGAACCTTGATTTTTGCATGCGATTTTTGGTAATCTGTGGAATTTTAGTATCTTCCTACTTCTACTCGGCCAAGAATCTTACACTAATGAGTTTAGGAACTTCCTAAGCCTATAAATAGGTGGAAAACATAAGAGAAAATGGGAGAATTCATAGATCATCATATAAAATCACTCAAATTAAGGGAGAATTCTTCAAATTAAGAAGGATTGTGCAAGAAGGTCTTCAAATGAAGAAGAAGAAGGCTTGTCTATGAGTGCTTTCTTTTACTTTTTTTTTCTTGAACAATGATGTGTTAATTGTTTTGTTGTAATTTGACATTGTTTTAGATATTTAGGATTTTTGGAATTATTTGATCTTTTAATTAATTGATTGTTCATGGTATTTAATTACTTGGATGTATTACGAGATTAATTAGTTGTGTCTTTCCATTAACTTGTTTGGAAAAAGGGTTGATGGTGGTCTTAATTCATTAATTTTATATTTGTTGTCTCTTAACTTGCTTGGAAAAGCGGTTAATTGCTAAGAACTGATAATTAAAGGTTAATTGATGTCTGCCAGGAATGGATTCATTGGTTGATTTCATGTCTTAAGTTTGCCAGGAATAGAAATTTAATCAAAGGATTGTGTTTAATGCATCTTTGAGACAGGAATGTGATGCTAATTTATCTAGAAGGTAGTGATTTCATGGATTGGAAAAGAAGTGAATCTATCTTAATCCTTCATGTTACCAAGAGAATAATGATTTATGATAAGGATTAGATACTTTAAGGTCATGTATGTTAAAATAATAGTTTGAGTTACATACTTTTACATCCTTAAAATGTATATATTCTTTTATTTTCTTCTATTTTATTTTATTTTCCTTTTTATTTCCTTTTCACTTTATTGAGTCAATTAAACAATGAAAGAGAATGGATTAATGCATACTTGTTCCTTGAGGATCGACACTCGTTTAAACCCTATGCTATGTTAAGAATGTACGCTTTCATATGTGTAATTTTAGGTTAACGTTTTAATTTAAACTTGATTGGGAATGTGCTTAGTTTTTATATGATTGTTATACCCAAATCCGAACACATCAAGTTTTTGGTGCCGTTGCCGGGGAACAATAGCATGAAAACTTGGATTTTATTGATTTAACCATATAAATATATAAATATGTAAATATGTACAATTGTTCTTTTCGCAAAAAGTTGCTATCTTTTGTATTTTGTGTATTTGTGTATACCCTTGTAATCTAACCTACTAACTTTGACTAGGTTCTATTAACTAACTTTGTAACCTTTTAATTTTGTTTTAATCATGAATTATATTATCTAACTTGCTTCTTATTTTTTTTAGGTGTTATCCTTGGTATATGACCCGAAAATCTGAAGGCGAGATAGTCGATTTTGACCCTGAAATTAAAAGGACACCATCAAAGATCCGCGGGATAATCCAAAGGAACTTGACCATCGACATGGATGGTGATCAAAATAACAATACTAGGAATAGTAGGAGGGTTATGTATGACTTTGTGAAACCTGCAATCTCGGGCACAGGCTTGAGTATCACCAGGCTTAGGGTGGATGCAAATAATTTTGAAATAAAGCCCAATATTATCCAGATGGTTCAAAACATGATTCAATTTGATGGGCTACCTGAAGAAGATCCCAATGCCCATTTAGCTAGCTTCCTTGAGATTTGTGATACTTTTAAGATGAATGTTGTTTCTGAGGATGCCATAAAGTTAGGACTTTTTTCTTTTTCTTTAAGGGATAGAGCCAAATCATGGTTGAAGTCTTTACCTTTGGGTTCCATCACTACTTAGAATGCCCTAGTCTGAAAAATTTTTGGCCAAATATTTCCCTCCAGCTAGAACAGCCAAACTTAGAAATGAGATATTTGCCTTCCAACAATTAGATTATGAGCCCTTGTATGAAAGTTGGGAGTGATTCAAGGAGATACTGAGAAAATGCCCACACCACGGATTTGAGCTAGGAATGCAGATGCTCATCTTTTTAAATGGCCTCACGTTCGCAACACACCAAGTGGTGGACTCTTCTACAGAGGGTTCCATCAATCATAAGACCCCAGAATAGGTATTCTATCTCATTGAAAATTTGGCTTCTAATAACTATTCTTGGGGAAGTACAAGGTCTAGAACTCGTGTGCAAGGAGTACACAAAGTAGATGTTGTGGCAGCATTAGAGACTAAGGTGGACACCTTAACTCAAAATATAGAACAAATGGTGATGCCTCAAGGCCATGTATTAAATGTAAGTTGTGATATTTGTGGAGAAGGACACCTAAATCATGAATGCCAAAATATGGGGTCACTCCAAGAAACCACGGAACAAGCAACCTTTGTAGGTAATGTCCGTCTAGATAACAATCTTTATAGCTCTACTTATAATCCTGGTTGGAGAAATCACCCTAATTTCTCTTGGAGAAATGGAAACCAACCTAGGCAGGGCTCTTTCAATTTTGGAGAAAATCAAAGGAACCAAAACCCCATGAACAATAATGCTGCACCTTCAAAGCCACCATTGGAAGAATTGATTGGTCAATTGGTAAGTACAACGGAGACTAAGTTCCAAGGGGTCGATATTACAACAAAGAACCTAGAGGCCTCCATACGCAACTTGGAAAACTAAATTGGTCAACTAGCTAAATTACTGGGGGATCGTTAAGCCGGGACATTGCTAGGAAATACTGTGGAAAATCCACGGGATTAAAGCCATGGAAAACATTGAAGCCATTTTTCTTACTTTACTTTCAGTTTGTGATTGAGATAATTTTTACTTCTATCATTTTGGTTGGTTGTTTTTCATGAATTAGAGTGCATTGTTCATCATTATTATGTGTTCATCACTTTTCTTAATTAAAAAAAAAAAGTGAAGACAGCCGGACAAAATGCAACTGGTTCCTGTCGGGCAAAGCATAAGATATAGGCCATTTTGGCCACTTCTTCTTTCAAAATCTCCAACTCCCTCTCAAATCCTCTCTAACCAGCACTAGCTTCACCTCCCTAACTTCCCAAAATTTGATTTTTTACCTCCTAATTACTCCTATAACATCTATCTACGTCTCTTTTATTGATCCTACAGATCAAAAATCTCAAAATCTTTCATTTTTCATAACAAACTCACCTTCAATCCACAAGCAAAGAGTTTGGATTTTTGCAAAGAGCTTACATCTTTTACTTACCCATGCATACACAATCATAAAGGTATGATTTTTATTCAATTCCTATGATTAAAATGGTGTAGATGACTTTTTCTAATTTTAGGGAGTATTTTGGCCGAAAATTGGGATTGTTTATGTTCTCTTGAATTGTGCATTGCTCCTTGAGCTTCATGATTTTGGATAGATTAGGAGTTAATGGTTCTTGGATATTGATTCATGCACATGACCATTAGGAACTTCATTCATATATCTAAGGTTAGAATTGTGGCTATTTATGATGGTTGAGTAATTGCTACATATGGAACTTGAATTGTTTTCACGTAATGCCATGATGATGCCCTCATTCATATGATCATGTATACTCAAATGCATTGGGGATATTTAACACATTTATTCTTTACAGTGAGCTTTATATGTATTCTTGCAGGTTGTATTAAATTGATTGGAGGAGATTGAATTGATTGTTGATTGGAGTATGATATACATTGAAGGAGTTTGGGCTTTGTGGTTGTGAGATTGGTTGAGGGTTGAGTGAGAGTTGAGGATTGGGTTTGCAATGGGTAGCTACACCCGTTTTAATTCTTTGAGCTCGTTGTTCTATCCTCTTATTTTCACCACAACTTACTTGACAACATGTCTAAAGCACGGGGTTATTCCTCTAAAAGGGAGAGAGCTTCCTTTTCCTCAGCCCCTTCATCCATTGATCCCTTGTTCATTAAACCAACTCAGTTTATCGATCCATCATGTGAGGAATGGTATAATAGGAGAGCATCTAACAAAATCATTGTAGAGTGTACATTCGCACCTACCCTAGACCGTGCCCTTAAATTAGGAATGATATTTAGGAGGCTAGGATGGGGATCGATAGTACAGCTAAAAAGGAAGTATTGTCCAGTGCTAATCAAAGAATTCTATGCCAACATAGTTGATAAGGGCAATAAACACCTTCCCCACATTGAGACGAGAGTGAAAGGAATCCCCATTATCATCACACAAAATCACTTAGCTAATCTTCTCCAGGTGTTTGATGATGATTCTTGGCAAGGGATAGACGTTAACAATCAAAAAATTCTTTCTGACTCTAATTGGGATGCCAATGGGACTAGAGCCACTCTAGGGTTGTATAAGCATAATTCCTTCCAAGTCAACAGTTTCTATTTGAACAATGATCTTGCTGCCAATTTTAGAGCTCTAGTCTATATGTTTGGGTTCAATGTTGTACCCCGTACCAGTGGTTTTAATGAGACCCGCCTTATTAACACCTACATTTTGCATAAGATGACAAACACCCTACCTATCCCTCTTGCACCCTTGATTATTCAATCCATTAGGGATGTGGTTCATCACCGTCTCTCTACCAAAGCCTTCGTCTTCCCTCTAGTTGTCATAAAAATTCTAAAAGACTTTGGTGTTAGTGCTGAAGGAGAATTGATGGAGGATACCACTGAGAACGATATGGTTACAGAACAAACTCTAATGAGTTGCGAGTACAAGTACAACTAGGAATTGAAAAAATGGCTAACCCTCTATGAGGTTAGATATCTCGGTCAGGTTAGGCCACCCATTGTGGAGGAGGAGCACCTACCGCCACCGGCACGCACACGAGCTAGTAGTTCTCAGTCCCAATCCCGGACTGACTTCGAGACTACCATGTTGGGACAGTTAGCCCAGCAAACGGAGATGCTCCTACGTTTGCAGGGCTCCGTCGATGACATTGCAAGATGACAAGCTACTATGGAGCAGCAATTGGCTGAATAGAGGCAGCATCTTCCCAGACAACATGGTGGTGAGGGCACTTCCGCACCGGCTGATGATAATGATGAGGAGGAGAAGGACTGATGATGATTGTTCCACATTTTCTTTTATTGTTCACCCTTATTTTTCCTTTATCTTTTCATGTCTTTTCTAGTTGTATCTTGCTTACTTTTCTTCATTTGTACTATTCCATTTCTTTATTTATTTATTTTTCTTTTCTCATTTTTATACTTTGGTGTGCTCTTTTGTATATATTTTTTAGGTACTTTGCCAATACCTCATTCTCCAGGAATTCAGCTCTTGTACAACACATTGCACAATATATGGAAGTATTGTCTTTCTTATCTCTTCTCCTCTATATTTTTGGTCCCATGGCATTGTTTATTCCTTGTTATATTTATTTGGCTATCAAAGACAATGTCCAGTTTAAGTTTGGGGGAGTAATTCGATTGAAAATTCTTCTATGCATCATTCTTTTATACTTTATCCTTCTTGTGAGCAAATTATTTTCTTAAAATTTTCTAATTTTCTTGGAGATTTCAATCTGTGTTTTTAATGCATGTCTTTATGATGAAATATAGAGCATATGTTCTAGATCATTTATGGCTTATGCATGACTTTTTGAATGCACTTGGATGAAGTAGTTCTTGATCAAATACTTTACATTGTTCTTAAACCTATTTTTCTACTAAAATTCATGAAGCATTCTAGAACTCACTTGAATACCTCTCAAGGAGAAATAATAAAGATCGTCATGATTTAACTTAGGGATGACGGTAATAGGCCTTATTTGGATAGTTTGAGCTTTCCAAGCCTACCTATTTTTATATTATCCCTAGTGCCTATTTTAAGCCTAAATTATTGATTTCTTTCTTTAAAACCCATTATCAAACTTTATGCATTGCTTATTTCTGAGAGTTTGAATAATTCTTCCAAATCTTTGATTGCTCATGATGGATAAAAGTTCATGTAGGAGAATGTTGAGGGAGAGTGCTTGGAGAAAGATCATGACTCGTTACTTTTTGTTATCATCAATAGTAGTGTTGAGCTAGAAAAGAAAGACAAGAAAGAGAAAAGAAAGATTGAAAACAAGAAAAGAAAACAAAAAGCTGCTGAAAAAAAAAAGATGGAAAGAGAGAAACTGAGAAAAAAAAGAACAACGGTAGTGAAAGACAAAAGAAGAGAGAAAAGAAAGAAAAGAGAAAAATTGAAAGAAAAAGAAAAGAAAGATCACAAGCAGAATGGTGATTGAGATGTAAAAGTTGAGTTCATATCAAATCCTTGACACCATTGCTGAAAATTCGAGTGATCTTGTGAAAAATAGAGAAGAGTTAATGAAGGAAGTGAAAAAAAGAAAGGAAAAGAAAAAGAGAGAAAATGCAAGATTTGCTTGAGTTGAACTATAATTGCTAAATAAGGTTATGGGTTTTGATTGATTTTGGAATAGGAGAGCAAGAAGAGTTTGGAAATTATTGATACTTTTTGGTTATCCTTTTCTTGCAAACTCTCAAGCTTTTTTGATATTTGATTCTTCTATATTGATAGAGGCTAAATTGGTTATACTTTGCTTAGTTATTTGAGGCTCTTTTGTAATACATTTTGTGAAATAACTAGTCATATTCTTTCATATTTGAGATTTTATCCTTGGAAAGGTATTTTGGTCATTATCTCAAGATTTTGGGTAAAACAAAGGAAATCCGTCACAAAACAGAGCAGAGGCGGCGCCAGTTGTAAGGCTGGAACCGGCGCTAGCTACATTCTGGAACATATGCGCACAATTCGGAGAAAAATCAGCGGACAAGTGGAGAAACAGGACACAGGCGACGCCGGCTCCGAAGGACCAAGGCGCGCCGGCTGTGGTCTGTCCACTGAGGTGGTGCTACGATCTTTCTATGCGTTTTTTGGAAATCTAAAGAGTTTTAGTAGTTCCCAACTTCTACTCGGCTAGGAACTTGGTACTTACGCGTTTAGGCACCTCTTAAGCCTATAAATAGATGGAAAACACAAGGGAAAATAGGGGAATTCATTGATCATCAAAGAAAATCACTCAGTCTAAGGAGGAATTCTTCAAGTTCAAGGAGAGTTGTACAAGAAGGTCTTCAAAGGAAGAAGAAGGAGGCTTGTCTATGAGTTCTTTCTTTTACTTTATTTTCTTTTTCTTGAACGATGATATGTTAATTGTTTTATCATAATTCAACATTGTTTTAGATATTCATGATTTCTAGAGTTATTTGATCTTTTGATTAATTGGTTATTATTCTTCGTATTCAATTATTTATGCTTATTACAAGATTAGTTAGTTAATTCTATCCATCGACTTGCTGGACCAAAGGGGGTTGATGGGTGTTTCGATTTATTAATTTCATATTCTGTTGGCAATTGAATTGCTAGACCAAAGGGGGTTGATTGTTTAAGAACTGGTAATTGAAGGTTAATTGATGTCTTCCGAGACCAAGGGTTCATTAATTAAATTCATGTTCTAAATTCACCGATACCAAGGGAATTTAATTAAAGATTATGTTTAATGCGTCTATTAAATGAATTAGTTGAGACGGACCAAGTGATTCTAATTTATCTAGAAGATAGTGATTTCATGGATTGACCATCAAAGTGAGTCTACCTTCATCCTTCATAGTTCCAAGAGAATGAATGGTTATGATAATGGTTAAGTTCTTTAAGATCATGTTTGTCTAAACAATAGCTTGAGTTACATAAATCTATATCCTTGACACATACATATTTTTATTTTCTTTTTAATTTTTCTTTTATTTATTTTTCACTTTATCGAGTCAGTTAAACAATAAAATAAGGGTAATTAATGTCTACTTGTTCCTTGAGGATCGACACTTGTTTTAACCCTATGCTTAGTTAATGATGAATACGCTTGCTCATATGTGTGATTTGGGTTTAACGTTTTAATTTGAACTTGATTGGGAATGTGCTTAGATTTGTATGATTTTTATACCTAAGTCTGAACGCATCAAGTTTTTGGCGCCGTTGTCGAGGAACAATAACATGGAAGCTTGGATTTTGTTGATTTAACCATGTAAATAGGTAAATATGTATATATGTTCCTTGTATAAAGAAGTGCCACATTTTGTTGTTTGTATAATTGTATTTTACTTTCACTGTATGTTGTAAATATGTAAATAGAGAGATACATGCTAATAATAACTAACTTGTTTTTGTATGTTTGAATAAGTCGTATATTTCGTTATTTAATTTTACTAACCCGATGTTAATGTGGAATATGTGTAATAATAATATTTTTAATTTGTTGATTTTTACATGTATAATTTTGAGTTAATACTAACTCTTTTTATTTTCAGGTTTAGACTTAAGCTAACACGATATTGGAGACGAACTATTTTATTAGTTGTTTCTTTATGTACAATTTTTACTTTTATTTTAATTTAGGAATTCTTAGTTTAAATGTATCGTGGTCATGCATTCAATTAGGATAGTTTTTAGTTGTTAAAAAAAATCGAGAGAAAAAAGAAAAAAATATTAGTGTATTGATTGGCAAAATTACAAACTCACATTGATATTTTTGGTGAGACATCATTAAAAGCATTAGTGAATTCTTTTATTGCCAATACAAATTCATCTGTTCAATGGCATGAAGAAGCTTCCCAACAATTGTGCGATCAAATGAAACACTTAGTTAAGATTGTTGAGGAGAATCATAAGTTCATGCTGGCCCATACACTCGAATAAGAGAATCTCCCAAGAGACGAGAGATTCTATGAGGGACAACTATCCAATGTGGGAATGGAGGAATAAAGCCCTCTTGGACAAGCCCTTCTTTTTACCCCAAGTTTGGATATCTATTAGAGGATTATTGCACTTGAAAAGTATTACTTAAACTTTCTAACCCATTATTATTTTTGGTCCCTTTGGAGATGCTTTCTGGTGTTTATCTTTTGCCAAGGAGGACATTGTCCAATTTAAGTGTGGGGGAGTGGTTTGGTGATATACTTTGTCCAAGTTTTTATCAATTATCTTGGTGTTTTCTGTAGTGGTGAGCTACTTTAGAAAAATTTGGCTTAAAAGTTCTAAAAATTTAAAGATTTAGAAGAGTGAAACTTTTGGAGCTAATTTGGAATGGAAGTTTATTGTTCTTATCTCTTCTCCTTTATCTTTTTGGTCCAAATGTATTATTTATTCTGGTTATATTTATTTGGCCATTGAGGACAATGTCCAATTTAAGTATGAGGGAGTGGTTTGATTGACAAATCTTCTATACATATTCTTTAGCCTTCTTGAGAGTAAACAATTTTTGGTGCGAAAATTTTTCACCAGTTTCTGATTTTCTGGAGATGTCAAGCTGTTTTTTTTTTAGTGCATGATCTTTATGATGGATTATAGAGCATATGTTTTAGATCATTTATGGCTTATGCATGACTTTTTGCACTCACTTGAACAAAGTAGTTCTTGATCAAATACTTTGCATTATTCTTAAACCTATTTTTCTCTGAAATTCATGAAACATTCTAGAACTTACTTGAATATCTCTCGAGGCGAAATAAGAAAGACATTCATGATTTAACTTAGGGATGACGGTAATAGGCCTTGTTTGGATAGTTTGAGCATTTCAAGCCTACCTATTATTATATTATCCCTAATGCCTATTTTAAGCCTAAATTGGTGATTTCTTTCTCGAAACCCGTCACGATATTTTGTCCATTACTTGTGCTAGAGAGTTTGTATAATTTCCAAATATTTATGCTCTTGAAGAATGACAGTATATGTATGTTGGAAAAAATGCAAGGATGGAGATCATGACTTGTTACTTTCAGTCATAGATCAATTACGAGTGGAGCTGGAAAAAGAAAGGAAGTGGAATGGAAGGAAGAAGTTGAAAAAATTGAGAAAGAAAAGAGTGTTGAGTTGAAAAAGATGAGAAAGAAGAAAAGAAATGAGAGGAAGTGAAAAGAGGAAACAACAAGTTGCTAGAAAGAAAAGTGAGTGAAAAAGAAAAGAACAATAGCAGTGAAAACAAAAGAGGAGTAGAAGAAGAGAGAACTGAAAAAGAATTGGAAAAAAGAAGAGCGAAAAGATCACAAAGGGGATGGTGAGTGAACTGTAAAAGTAAGTTCATATAAAGCACTTGACACCATTGTTGGAAAATTGAGTGATCTTGTGAGGAAAAGAGTTAATGATAAGAAGAGGAGTAAAAGAAGAAGAAAAAAAAAAGAACAATGCAAGATTTACTTGAAATGCATAAGGGTTGTTATATAAGGTTATGGTTTGATGGATTCTTGGAATAGGAGAGCAAGAAGAGTTGGGAATTATAGGTTTATTTTGGTTATCCTTTTCTTGCTTACTCTAAATTTTCTTTGACTTTTGATGTTCCTATATCCTTCGTTTGCTAAGCCACATTACAAACCTTTAGCCTTACATTACAAGCTTAAAAGTCCTACTTGATCTAAGTAGAATCATGATATGTGTCAGATTAGTGGAGAGAGTGTATGAAAAGTAAGCATATAGAATGCATACTCTTTTTAAACTGACTTCTTTCCAATGGTTTGAGAATATTGTAAAGTATTGAGATGGTTCTACTAAGTCATTTATCACTACACAAGTCTTGCATTAGTTGTGAAAGATTTAGTATCATATGTTTTATGTTCATAAATAAAGAAAGCATTGAAGATATGGTTTTGGAATTGATTGAGTGATTAAAACCTTGTGGTTTTCCTACTTGTTCTTGATACTTTACTTGAGGACAAGCAAAGAGTTAAGTGTAGGGGAATGTGATAGGGGCTAAATTGGTTATACTTTGCTTAGTTATTTGAGGCTCTTTTGTAATACATTTTGTGAAATAACTAGTCATATTCTTTCATATTTGAGATTTTACCCTTGGAAAGGTATTTTGGTCATTATCTCAGGATTTTGGATAAAACAAAGCAAAACCGTCGCAAAACAGAGTAGAGGCGGCGCCAGCTGTAAGGCTAGAACCAGCACCGGCTACATTCTGGAACATATGCGCACAATTTGGAGAAAAATCGGCAAACGAGTGGAGAAACAAGACACAGGTGGCGCCGGCTCCGAAGGACCAAGGTGGTGCTGGCTGTGGTCTGTCCCTGAGGCGGTGCATGTGATCTTTCTACGCGTTTTTTGGAAATTTGAAGAGTTTTAGCAGTTCCCAACTTCTACTCGGCCAAGAACTTGGTACTTACGAGTTTAGGCACCTCTTAAGCCTATAAATAGATGGAAAACACAAGGGATAAAGGGGGAATTCATTGATCATCATAGAAAATCACTCAGTCCAATGAGCAATTCTTCAAGTTCAAGGAGGGTCGTACAAGAAGGTCTTCAAAGAAAGAAGAAGGAGGCTTGTCTATGAGTTCTTTCTTTTACTTTGTTTTCTTTTTCTTGAACGATGATATGTTAATTATTTTATTGTAATTCAACATTGTTTTAGATATTCATGATTTCTAGAGTTATTTGATCTTTTGATTAATTGGTTATTATTCTTGGTATTCAATTATTTATGCTTATTACGAGATTAGTTAGTTGATTCTATCTATCCACTAGCTGGACCAAAGGGGGTTGATGGGTGTTTCGATTTATTAATTTCATATTCTATTAGCAATTGACTTGCTAGACCAAAGGCGGTTGATTGTTTAAGAACTGGTAATTGAAGATTAATTGATGTCTTCCGAGACCAAGGGTTTTTTGATTAATTTCATGTTCTAAATGCGCTGAGACCAAGGGAATTTAATTAAAGATTGTGTTTAATGCATCTTTTGGATGAATTAGTTGAGACGGACTAAGTGATTCTAATTTATCTAGAAGACAGTGATTTCATGGATTAACCATCAAAGTGAGTCTACCTTCATCCTTCATGGTGCCAAGAGAATGATTGGTTATGATAATAGTTAAGTTCTTTAAGATCATGTTTGTCTAAACAATGGCTTGAGTTACATAAATCTACATCCTTGACACATACATATTTTTATTTTATTTTTAACATTCCTTTTATTTATTTTTCACTTTATCGAGTCGGTTAAACAATGAAAGAAGGGTAATTAATGTCTACTTGTTCCTTGAGGATCGACACTTGTTTTAACCCTATGCTTAGTTAATGATGAGTACGCTTGCTCATATGTATGATTTGGGTTTAACGTTTTAATTTGAACTTGATCGGGAATGTGCTTAGATTTGTATGATTTTTATACCCAAATTTGAATGCATCATATAGCCTTTGTTTGAAAAGCTACATTACAAACCTCAAGCCTTACATTACAAGCTTGAAAGTCCTACTTGACCTATGTAGAATCATGATATGTCTCGGATTAGTGGAGAGAGTGTATGAAGAGTAAGCTTATGGAATGTATATTCTTTTTGAACTAAATTCTTTCCAATGGTTTGAGAATATTGTTAAGTATTGGGATGGTTCTACTAAGTCACTATTCACTTACACAAGTGTCGCATTTGTTGTGAAAGATGTAGTAGCATGTGTGTTTGTGTTCTTGAATGAAGGAAGCATTGAAAATATTATTTTGAAATTGATTGAGTAATTGATGAAACCATGTGTTTTCCTACTTATCTTTGATACTTTGCTTGAGGACAAGCAAAGAGCTAAGTGTGGTGGAATATGATAGGGCCTAAATTAGTCTTGTTTTTCCTAGTCATTTGAGGCTCTTTTGTGATATATTCTGTTCAAAAACTAGTCATATTCCTTCATATTTGAGATTTTACCATTGGAAAGCTATTTTGTGCATTATTTCAGATTTTAGAGGTAAAACAAAGTAAAAACATCGCAAAACAGAACTAAGGCGGCGCCGGCCAGAACAGAGGAACTGGCGCTGGCTATGTGCTGTTGGCACGAACTTTGAGGTGATAAAAAATTGTTGAAACAGGACCGGAACAGAACCAAACTGGCACTAGCTCTAGTAGTCAAGGCGGCGCCAGTTACACTATGGACAATTGTGCGTGGAAATCAAGAAAAAATCAGTGAACAACGGAAGAAATAGAACATAGCCGGTGCCGACTCTAGCAGCCAAGGCAACGCCGGCTATGCTCTGAAGATAAGGTGGAACCTTGATTTTTGCATACGGTTTTTGGTAATCTGTGGAATTTTAGTATCTACTTCTACTCGGCCAAGAACCTTACACCAACGAGTTTAGGCACTTCTTGAGCCTATAAATAGGTGGAAAACATAAGAGAAAATGGGAGAATTCATAGATCATTATAGAAAATCACTCAAATGAAGGGAGAATTCTTCAAATCAAGAAGGATTGTGCAAGCAGGTCTTCAAAGAAAGAAGAAGGAGGCTTGTCTATGAGTGCTTTCTTTTACTTTGTTTTCTTTTTCTTGAACAATGACGTGTTAATTGTTTTATTGTAATTTAACATTATTTTAGATATTCAAGATTTTTGGAGTTATTTGACCTTTTGATTAATTGATTGTTCTTCTTGGTATTTAATTACTTGGGCGTATTACGAGATTAATTGGTTGTGTCTTTCCATTAACTTGCTTGGAAAAGGGATTGATGGTGGTCTCAATTCATTAATTTCATATTTGTTGTCTCTTAACTTGCTTGAAAAAGAGGTTAATTGCTATGAACTAGTAATTAAAGGTTAATTGATGTTTACCAGGAATGGATTCATTGGTTGATTTCATGTTTTTAGTTTGCTAGGAATGAAAATTTAATCAAATGATTGTGTTTAATGCATATTTTGGGTGGATTAGTTGAAACAGGAATGTGATGCTAATTTATCTAGAAGGTAGTGATTTCATGGATTGGAAAAGAAGTGAATCTATCTTAATCCTTTATGATGTCAAGAGAATAATGAGTTATGATAACGATAAGCTACTTTAAGGTCATGTATGTCAAAATTATGGTTTGAGTTGCATACTATTCCATCATTGACATGTATATATTCTTTTATTTTGTTTTGTTTTATTTTATTTTCCTTTTTATTTCTTTTTCACTTTATTAAGTCAGTTAAACAATGAAAGAGAAAGGATTAATGCATACTTGTTCCTTGAGGATCGACACTCGTTTGAACCCTATGCTATGTAATTTGGGATTAACGTTTTAATTTAAACTTGATTGGGAATGTGCTTAGTTTTTATATGATTTTTATACCCAAATCCGAACACACCATTGATCAGTACAATGAGAAAAACATTATGGGATAAATTTTGTTTTCGGGGGTATTATCGTAATTTTAACTACAAATAGAGAAAAACTGAAAAAGAATTTCAAAATTCTGATTCCAACCACTTTGATCAGAAAATTGTGTATATTCTATTGGTACAACAAAAAGTTTCCCCGATTGAAATATTTACTGACCCGAATTTTAATTCATTCCTAAGAAAATTATAAAGACCAACCAAAATTGAAACATGTGGCACCATGTGATTGGTAGATGGGAAAAGAGTGAAAATATTATTGGTTGCATTAAATATTCAAGAATGAGTTATATTTTATTAAACTTATAAAATAAGTTTTATGAAATAATTAAAATATAAGTTGGCAAATGGAAAATTTACATAGAGATAGATGACCCACATAGCATTAAATGAATTATGACCAAATTGGTTACAATTTGACCATAAATGGCGGTGAAGACAAGTGAAAACTAGTAGCAAGGGAATAAAAAGGAAGAAGAAAAGAAGAGAAGGGAGAAAAAAAAGAAGAAAATCTAGAAAAATTAGGGACAAAAAGAAAAAGGAGAGAGAGAGAGAGAGAGAGTTTTCAAAGAAAAAAAGGAAGGAGTACTTGGGAAATTTCAAACTTAGATCTAGCTACAAACAAGGCAAAAGTTTATAATTCATGAATTAAAGTTAAAGTATGAATTACAAGGATTATTTTGGTATAAATATTGTTGAGAAATTCATGGAATTTTACGATTTTCTTTTGAAAATTAGCTATGTTGTGAAGTGTTTGTATGTGTTGTGTGTGCCAAAAGCATATGGAGGTTCATGTGATATGTTTTATATGGTGTATGAAGGTGTATAGATGGTGATTTAATGGGTAGTTTATGTCTGCAACAAGTGAAGATGAAATTGAAATGGAAAAAGGGGTTTAATTGTTAAGAAAAAAAATGAAGTATTGTTGTTTTTATTTATAGTTGTTGATTTTTTGCTATGAAATTATGGAATTGCTGGGATGATTAGATCTAAAAATCAGAGAGTTGAAGGAAGATGTGATGGAAATTTAGGCGGAATATGTGAAACCCCACCTAAAGCCAACCTTTAGGTTAAATGTACCTTATAATTATGGTTTATAGGTTAAATGTCTTATTTATGCTTGTTGGGTAGGAAGGGTAAAAAGGTAATTTTGCTTGAGGTCAAAATAGGAAGATGGCTTGAGGGATTAGATAAGAAGAATATTTGGGTGAGAAAATAAGAACAAGAATTAGTGTGGTTAAGTGATTAAAGCTTTATGAATTAATCTCTAAGGTCTTGAGTTCAAATCCCATCAATTAAATTTTATTTATGATTATCTTAACTATATTTGAATTTTTAATTTTCTTACATTTCTTAAAGATAGGAATGTTGTTTTAAGGGAGACATGAAGATAATGTCTTGATCATGCGATCATGTCTAAAAAGAATTCAGAGAAATTCTTGTTCCTTTAATTTTTCTAGCCTTGTCCTAACCTTTTTGAAACTTAAATTATCCTCAATTCACTAATCCATTTTTAATCCCAAAAATTCTGTGATAATCCCCCAGCAATGGAATTCAAAAATTAGCTCTTGAGGATAGGGAATGGCCGAAAATAGGGAGAAGGGTTAGGAATAGTTATACCTTCAATGCTACTTTCGTCTTGTTCATGATTTAGTAAAGGAAAAATCTGGATATTTTCCAAAATTGTTGCAAGTTTGTTTTTGAAAATTTCAGCCAACATTCTTACCCCATTTTCTGCTAGATAAAATGGTCATTTCATGAAGGTTGAAGGCTGGAAAAACAGTGGATTTTCGGAACTCTCAATCTGTCCAACACCAGAAATTTTCCTGCAGCAAATCCGCTGCTTGTAAGCTGGATTTTGAAGTCACTTTTAAGTCATAAGAATAGCTAGAACTTCCTCTATTTTTCTTCAAAAATAAGGCTGGAAAACCACCATTAAAAGACATTCAATCACCCTCAAAAACCAGCTGCAAATCGGGCCAAAGAATGCAGAAAATTCTGCACCAAAAACCATCTCCATTCTAGGTACTCTTGAAACATTGAAAACTAGAAAAATTTCCAAATTGGTTTCTCATGGCAAAGGCCGAAAGCTTGCAATCAAACCTCTGAAAATTAGACCTTGTTCAGCCATGGACTGAACACCATTGACCTCCATACTAACCTTGAGTGCTTGGATTCCATGATCACACCTCAAAAAGCTCCTAAGATTACTCTATCTAAAACTCATTTAAAGTTCAAACTAATTCCAGATTTTTTTTTTTTTGCTCCATTAAAACACTCTTGTAGCAAATGATCAAACCAAAATTTCTCTGCCATTACAGATCAATTTTGGCCAGGCTTATGAACTGAACAAACCTCCATTCGTTGCATAAAACCTAGCTTTTTTAGTTTTATACCATTGAAGACTAAGAGACCTTCCATGAACAACCTCCATTAACTAATCTTCAACCTCAAACAACTCCTCATTTTCCTCCATTTGAATTTAAAAAAAAATAGAACACTTCTCTCTTCTTCTTGCTAAAACCAAAACTCCTATCTATACTAGGCCATTCGGCCAACAACATTTCTAGCAATTCTCAAACCATTTTCTCTCAAACTCTCTCAAAAACACCAAGAACACATACTTCACATCTTCAAGCCTAAACCTATCCTAAACATCACCAATCACTCCTAAACACTCCAGATCACCCATATTTAATCTATAGTCTTCATTCTGGCCTTTATAATACGAAACCGTACAAACCAGAATTTTCGAACGAATCAAAACCAACTTTTTTGTTGAAGGTTCCAAGAACTCCAAAAGGTAAAGCAAGAACAACCTCCATAATCATTCTTTTCTACTCTTCTAATATTCCCCTCTAATGCCATTCATCTGCTCTCTCTCTCTCTCTCTCTCTCTCTCTCTCTCTCTCTTGGCCAAAATGGTGATGATCAACCACGGCTATTCTTTTCGAACCACCTAAAGTCTCCCAAGTGCGTGGACTTTCACTAATCAAGAAACCTTCATCAAGCAGTCATCTATCAAGTATTTCTTCTTGAATCATCCTTTTAAATTTCTAGATTCGTGTCTCTTAGATGTTGATAGTAAGATTGAATATGAATAGGGGGATGAGTATATGTATATGGATGAAGGGGATGGAGTTAGGACATGAGAGGTGGAATGTATGCTTAAGCTTTATGGATTTTTCTTTTGAATCAATGTATGCTCATCATGATTATAGGAATCTATGAATGTTTTGATGCATGATAGATGTTATGACACCAATGGTGATTAGGCTTTTATGTTCTTAATTTTCAATAAAGCCATGGATGATGATTATGCCTAGTAGGAAATTGGCCATGTGTTAGTATGTGCTAATTCAAGTATATGCTCATAAATGAATTAGCATATTATTTAATGATTGGGAATGTGTTCATGAATCTCTTCTAGCAATAGGAAATTATGGAAAAAATTATTTTCTTTGTTAATTCTAAAATTATTTTTATTAACAAATTTTATTACTTTAATTAGAATTGTTATTATATTTTCTCTAGGAAATTCGAAATTGCTAGGAAGGTTTGGAAATAGGGTATTAATTAAAATATTAATATTTCATTAGTCAAATAAATAATATCTTTTATTTAAAATAATATATATATATATAATAAATAATAATAATAATAATAAATATTAGAATTAATTAATATCAAATGACCTTGTAGACCATATTAATTAGCTTTACTAAAACTTTTACCTATATCAATAAATATTATTTATATTAAAATTTATTTATTATTTATTAATTAAAAATAAGTATAATTCATTTATTATTAATTATCTATTAATTATTAATTAAAAACTAGGTGTAATTTATTATTTATTTATAATAATACTATTTAAATAATACCATTTACCAATATTATTTAGGACTTAGTATTATTCAATATTTAACACTAGTTTATTTATTAGCAATAATACTCATAATTTATTATTTGAAAATATAAATTATTAGTATTTATTTCAACTTATCAGGCTATATTTATTTTATAAAATACTTTATCAACTAGTATTAAAACCTAAAACATCATGGTCATGGTTAGTCATGGTGGTAACTAGTTGAACTAGGCATTATTTATGCAAGGCATATATGGTCCGAATATTATTTTATGCCTTGTGTTTACCCCAGGCAGGGTTAGGTTGACCTTGGAAGAGCTTTGAGTCCAAGAAGAGTAAAGGATCAGGTAAGCTCCTACATGGAGTCATTTGAAGATCAAAGTTAATGTGGCAAGTCAAACTCGAATGTATATGCACATTTGTTCTGAAAAGATAATTAAGGACAATTTTTCGTTTATTTCAGTCAAGCAAACCATTTGAGATTAAACAAGTAGTTTTACACAAAAACTCTAAACTCTTAGGAAAATCCAACTTTGGCAAGAATTTTAGAAACCATAATTGCTATTTTCAAGTAAATCATTATATGACCTTTTTTTTTTCTTTTCTCTGAAGTGGGACAAACAATATTAAGTACTCAATAAGAGTAGACTACTATGACTAGTCTTTCAAGGGTTAGGGTAAGTCTCTCAGTAAGTGCCACCTCTGAGGGGTGAGTCCTTCCCGAATAGGATGCCAGTCCTGTAGGTCATATCGGTCTGAGCTAGCAAGTTCAGTCAAGTGGACTGTATGTTTCTAGAGTGGAAAACCAGTACGTTTGGGTATAGAGATGGACGAGTATCTCACTCCGTAGGTCGTACACCTACCTTGTGTCAGTATGCTCAATGTGTGATATCATGATCGTTATATTGTCTTGGTGCACAAAGTGTGGTGCCATGGCTACCTTTTTTGGGTGGTTGAATTTATTGTGCACATGTATGTTTTGGAAAGCAAAACACCACTCTTCATTTATGACATTTATTTAATACTTGCTAACACTTTCTCTTATGAAACTTTTACAACTTGCATACAAGAACTGTTTTACCTGAAACACTTAAAGTACACACGAGCTTATTAAGATTTTTATCTCACTACCTTTTATACCATGTTTTCAGGTTGATCCTGCTGTGAAGGTCATTAGCTAGAATGTTACCTATGATTTTGAAGACTCCCTATTATTTTCCTATGTATTGCTTTTGAGAGACAGTAGCAAACATTTATTTTTTGAATTAGTTCGTGTATTGCTAGGTTGTAATGAGTTAAATTTTGAAGTATTTATTTTATTTTATTTTGTGCGTCCTCGTTATAAAGACCCCTTATCCTGTGGATGGAGCGACATCCCCAGCCCTAATGGGGCATAAGTAGTGGGGTGTTATAGATTAAGTGTTGTATAATTGGTTTAATTAAAGGAGTAGGAAAGAATATTTGTGAAAATAATGGTTAGATCTTGAAATGCTGGGATTGTTTTGCCCCAGCAGTGCTGCAACGAATTCAAGCCAGAGGAAATGGAATCAATAAGATTGTATTTGAATGTCTTATGAGCGTTTTGGCTAAAATTTGAGGTTAATCGGAGTTGTATATTGGAAGATATGCTAAAAACAAAAAGGAGTACCAAAGCTGGAAAAATGCAGAAATTAAATTCAAGAAAATGGATTTCATTGTTGTTTCAATGATGTTCATAGATGAATGAGGAGTTTAAAAAGGCTTATGAACATCTTGTATTCATGTGGAGAAAAAAGGATAAAGAAGTGCATTATAGATTTCATTTAGCGAAGAAATAATATTTCAAGAAGAGATGGGAAAAAATTGGAAATTATCAATTTCCTTATATTAGTATTTATTAATTGTGAACCCTAGCATACAAAATTAAGTATGATGGAATGATCTTTGATTTAGGTGGTTCACATTAGGATCCCGCGAAAGCTAGGACAATACATATATATATTACGGTACCAAAGTAGGACCTCAGGTGAGTCCCTTTGATTTTTAAAAATAATATGTGCTAGTGAACATTTTATTTCAAAAAGTAATACTTTATGATTTGTTTTGGCTTCTTTGAACAAATATATAATTTCTTTGAGGAAGAAATGGTATAATACGATATTAGTTTTGAATGAAAAAGATGAATTCTCATAAATAGTACTATTCATAATTAGTGACCAATTTTCCTAAATCCTTTTTGTAACAAGGTTGGTGAACCTTTGTGTTCTTCTAAGGGAAATATGGTTTCTCTGAATGGGGAATTATTGAGGACTTTAGGAAATGACATCTTCTCTAAGGAATTTCGGATCACTTAAATTATGAATATTTCTTAGATATAAAAGTATACCTAAAAGGCTTTCTTCGAATTTATTATGAAACAAAATTATGTATATTTTGGAAAAAACAAATTATTTCCTTTTTATGGAAAATATTTTAGAACATGTGAATTATGGGTTTTATGGAACCATAAATGGAATGTCTTGAATTTAATTCTTTTTTTCTTTTTTTTTTGGATTAGAATTTTGAAATTCCTATAGAAAACTCCTTTGGAAATAGGTATTTGTCAAATGATGAAAATGCCCTTGGAAATGTATTTTACCATGGAAAAAGTACTTTTTATCCTTTTTTTGCTACGATTTTGAAAATAATCTCTCAGTATGAGATTAATTTTTAGAAAACATTATTTTGGCCCTAAAAAATATTTTATTTATTCCTTCGGGAATCGAACATTTGAATGGCCTTGTGAGCCAATGGAATTAGACTGGTCTTGTGAACTAGTGAAGACATTAATTACTCAACAATGACTTTGATCTTTGTACTAGCTCTCGTTAGAGGAAAACAAACCCAAATAACCTAACTAGTTCTCGGGATGGTCTTAATCCAAACACAGTGATAGGATATTGAGATTAGCCGTCCTGACTAGCCGTTTATTACCTAGCAATTGCCTATCCTTATGTGCACATTATTTTGGGTTGTTCACAGACCCCTGGGTGGGGACACCTAGCGTTTTCAACCTCTTACCACCTCGATGGTGATTGACATTAGGATTGGAACCCATGAGCTTACAGTTGCAAGTGAAAGATATTAATCTCTCAGTATTGTGCTAGTTAGCACTTACTGCTGGGACAATGCATAGTTAAGTATTGTAAGCTTGCGTCCGAAAACAATAAGACTGTGATCTCGAAAGGAAAGCCTTGTGAGCTTTGCACACAAGCCGATCTTCTATTGAGAGAAATGCCGGTATTTCTAAAATAGGGGCAATAATGTTGAATTAAACTTGATTTTTTAAAAATAATTGATTGTGCGATAAACTCCTTCCTAATAAGTTGGAGAAAAATATAATATTTTCCTATAATAGATTTTGAAACAAAACTCGAAAAGGCATTTGTCTTTTTGTTTTCATGAATTATTGACATGCACCAAACTCTTTATGTAATTTTCACCCACACGTGTCTTTTATTCTATTTTCTTAGGATCCGGAGATGACAGACCACGCGACTAGAAGACGATACCACAAAATAGGTCTGTAGACTACTTCTTTTGTACATCTACATTATATTATTGCCAGAGCACACATGTTAATGTACGTTGTACCTTACTTTTGGGTTGTACATTATTACACTGTGGCTGTAATCTACCAATAGTGACAACATTTCTCATCACTAATTCATTACAAATATTATCACTATTACCCGTATCTTGTCACTAATGACCATTCATTAATGACAACATCCATATATATTAGTGACAACCAAATTTCTTATCACTAATTTATTTTCTAACCAAAATTTTTAAAAAATTATAATTTAGCATGGTCCATATGAACCCATCGTACGGATCGGAGCTCCTTTACTAAATGTTTCAAAAATTTTAATTTAACATGGTCCAACTCCAAATTAACTTGAAATTGAGAGTTAAGTGAGGCAATGAAGATTCGATCTCGCGACCCCGCGCATAGAAACCATGTGTTTGAGCCATTGAGCTAAGCCACTTTGTTTGCTATAATCTTTTTTTTTAAAATATTTAAATTATTCGTAATAACTTTCAAATTTTCAAAACAATAATATAATATAAAAATACAATAATTATATTAAAATTTTTACGAAACAACTTAATTTAATATAATAAAATATTTTTATATTTATATAAATTTAGAAATTTATATACTGTTAATTAAAGTATTATTTTTATTAAACGATTTTAAACATATAGATTTATTAAAAAAATTTATACATACATACATACATACATATATGTATGTATATATACGGTGTATATATATATATGTGTATTTATATATATATATATATATATATATATATATATTCCTATACATATGTATTTACATACATATATATAAATATATAGGTACACACACACATACACATATATATAAATAAATAAATATATATATATATATACATATACATACAAATATATACATGTATATATATAAATATATATTTATGTAGGGTATATATGTACTATGTATATATACACTACATAAATATATATTTATATATATACATGTATATATTTGTATGTATATGTATATATATATATATATATATATATATATGCATACCTATATACATATATTCAAATACACAAATATATTGGTATACATATATATCTATATTTAAATACAACACACACACACACACACACACACATATACATACGCATGCATATATCTATATATATACATACCTATAACATACACACACACACACACATATATACAAATATATATATATACATAGATATACATGCGTATCTATATGTGTACATATGCATGTATATATCTGCATTTACATATATACATACCTATATATATACATACATCTATAAAAATATAGGTATACATATACCTATATATAAATGCCACATACATTCATATATATATATATATATATATATATTATACACACACAAACAAATACATATATCGATATACATATACACATATATCTATATACCATATATATATAAATATATATTTATTAATATACAACTCTCTCTCTCTCTCTCTCTCTCTCTCTCTTTCTTTATATATATATATATATATATCTCCCCTTATTCTCTTTATATATATATATATATATATATATATCACTCACTCTCTCTCTTTCTTTCTCTTCTTCCCTCCTCCCACACTCCCATTTTCTCCTCCGTTTCTGTCTCTCGATCTCTCTTTCTCCATTTTCCCCATTCTTCCGCTTCATCTTTTTCTTTTCCTCGTTTTATCTTTCTTCCTCTTTGTTTTAGTACTCTCTCTCTCTCTCTCCATATTTCTCTCTTTTTCTTTCTTTTTCTTTTTCTCAGTCTCTCCCTCTCTTACACACTCTATCTCTCTATCCCCGTTTTTTCTCTCTCCTTTTGTCTCTCTCTCCCTCTCTCTCACTCTCTCTCCTATATATATACATGTCTCTATTTATTTATATCACCCCTCTGCTCGCTATATAAGTAAAATTATATAAATTAAAATGCATATAATAGTATTTCTAGTAAAAAAAACATGCACACAAACATAATAGTGACAACATTTTTCGTCGTTAAATTCACATAAATAGTAACAATAAAAATGTTGTCACTATAAGTACACTATTTAGTGACAAGAAAATTGTTGTCACTATATGTACACTATTTAGTGACAAAGTTTCTTTTTAGTGACAACAATTTTGGAGTTGTCACTAAAGAGATTTCCCGCTTTCAAATGAGATTGGTGGGAAAGCCTTTAGTGACAAAAACGGTGACAACATTTTCTCTTGTCACTAAAAGTCATCATTTAGTGACAATCTTTTTTGTTGTCAGTAAAGTTTGACCTTTACTGAAAACTTAAAATGTTGTCACTAATTCTACCATTTAGTGACAATAATTTTGTTGTCACTAATATTTCTTGACACTAAAGCCTATTTCTCCCGTAGTGTTAATTTGTCCCTATCACTTTTGTTAGTTATAAAAACCCATTGTCTGGAAAACCGGATAGGGCGACCCCCAAACTTATCACACATTTTCGATATTTTTTCTAGTAGGGGTGTTACAATTGGTATCAAAGTATAGTTACTGTGGTATCGTCATAAGAACTGATAGGATCCCTTTATTTTGTAGGTATATCGTAGACAAACGACAAGGGTAAAAGGCTAGTATATGATCATAATAGAGATGATAAGTGAATAGTGAAATACGAGAGTTCGGGGATGAAGAAGAAGATTAGGAAATCTAGATTGGACCAAGACCGTGTTACCAATCATTAACAGGACCTGGCCCTAGATATAGGCAGCAACGTCAATTTTAGGAGATTCGATCCAATTCTCCATCGACACCTTCACGAGATCTATCCCCAAAGAGGGTGCTACCACAGACTAGTGGCTCGAGTGTGGAGGATAGTACTTTTGACGATGGAGAACCATAGTTGGATGATGAGAGCATTCCTAGAAAGGATAATTATGGGGAGATTGAGGAGGCCATTCCAGGACAAACTGAGGTAAAAGCTCAGGTAGAGCAGGAGGCTCCAGCTATGGAGGAGGTTAAGGTAGAGTCAAACTCAGATATAGACAAGGCCATGGAGAATGACTTTAGGTTTGAGGATCTTGCAAATGGGATTAATCCAGATATGTTTGATTATCACGGGCCTGATATGCCCGAATCTTATACAGTTTCTTCTGACTCACGACCACTTATCTCAGATGGTAATGATACTGACGAGTAGGATATAATATACGTAGTATGATGCCTATAGTTTAGTATGTGTAAACATATTAGGTATATATCAATAGGTTAGGCATGCAGAATACCCAATTTTGTGCTAATCCTATGTTTTAATAGGGAATTGATACACACACACACACATACACACACATAAAAATACACACACTACATTTTATCATTTGCACTATTTACTCTTATAGTACTTGAGAAATATTGTGTTTGTTTTTCATTAAAATTATATGGAACCCATAAATGCCACCCAGACATACTACTTAACGTCATTCTGAAGTATTAGTTAAGAGCCCCTCAACAGAAATAACACAACTTACAACCATGGATAATTCCATAATACGCACTTTTCAACAGATGACTAAAGCATTATAGCATGTAGCTAATAATTCTGGTTAAAGAGAAGGACAAAAGTATGAACTCGAGTCTGATCAAGCTTTGGAGTGTTTCTTAAAGTTTCACCCTTCATAATTCCAAGCTAAACCTGATCAACAACAAGAAGTAAAGCCTTGGGTTGAGCAGATAGAAAATATTTTTGCTGCTCAGAACAATTTAGAGCCACGATATATGCAATTCACAACATTTCAATCACAAGGACCTGCGAAAGACTGGCAAAATTGGTTGAAAGAATATCGAGAGTGGGAATGGACAGATTTTGAAGCTATTTTTAAGAAAGAATTTATTCCTGACTGGGAGGGGCAACAGAAGGAGGATGAGTTCTAGAATTTCAAACAAGAAATTGGACTGTGGGATAATATGTAACAGATTTCACATGACTATCAAAGTATTGCCCTCTTTTGGTGCAATCAGAGACTGATAAAACTAAGTGATTTGTAAAAGGACTATGACCTAAGTTAAAAAAATGCTTATAAGCATGGCTCCAGCCAATTAAAGTACAGCAGTGGATGTAGCTTCAAGGACTCAAATGGAATATATGGAGCAAGTCAGACAAAAGAATAAGAGTGAGTTTAAGAATATAAATTAAAAGTGACCTGGATGACCCCAGTAGCAGAAAAAAATGGGAAGATTCTGAGAAATAAAGGTCCAACTAGAGGACAACCACTAATAAAATGCTATAATTGTGGAGAAATCAGGCATAAGATTATCAACTGTCTGCACCCGCGACGATCAGTTGGATGGATGAACCTAAGAGGAGGTTACATAGGGCAACAACTTGGACTAGCAAGAGGGAATCAGGGGCAAGCCTAAACATCCAAAGCAAGACCCAACAAGGGCCAAGTGAATGCTTAAGTTATTTCTCTGGATAAAGCAGACACTAATGCTGCTGTTGTGGAAGGTAAACTTTCTATTTTTAATAAAGAAGCTGAAGTTTTGATAGATCCAGATTCTACACATTCTTTTTTTGTGAATTCTTTTCTTGAATATGTGGGGGTTATTAGAAAGGAAGCCCCATATGAAATGATTGTTAGTACACTATTGGGAATGAGTAGCGATAGAATACATCTAGATTGTAGGATTTTTGTGGGCAATATGATAGTAGAATGGAATTTAATATGTTTACCTATAGAAGATTATGATGCCATCTTTGGAATTGATTAGTTATCCCAACACTATGTCCAGGTTGATTTGTAGAAATAAGGTGGTGCAATTTCATAAACCTGGGAAAACAATGCTGAAATTTGTAAGAGAGACTAGAAAGAAAAATAGTTCTTTGTTTCTCAAAATTAAAACTTAGAAGTTGTTCAGGAAAGGTGGTACTAGATATCTAGCTTACGTTATGAATAAGCTAGGAGAAATGAAGAAACCGGAGGATGTACCAGTTGTGTGTAAATATTTGGATATGTTCCCAACATAATTAAATGAGTTATCACTGGAAAGGGAAGTTAAATTCTCTATTGATTTTTGCCAACTACATAACCTATTTCAAGGACTTCTTATAGAATGGCACCGACAATGTTGAAGCAGCTTTAAAAAATAATTGCAATAATTACTAGAGCAAGGATTTTTTAGACATAGTGCATCTCCATGGGGAGCACCTGTACTACTTGTTAAAATGAAAGATGGACAATTTAAGATATGTATAGATTATCGTGGGTTAAATGCAGTGATAGTAAAGAAAAAATATCCATTGCCTATGGTTGACAAACTTTTGATCGGTTGCAAGGTGTAGGATGTTTCTCTAAATTAGATTTGCTACAAGGATATTATCAAGTTCAAATTCGAGAGGGAGATATTCCAAAAACTGTATTTTAATACACGTTATGTATATTTTGAGTTTGTAGTGATGTCGTTTGGTGTTACTAATGCTCCTGCTACCTTTATGGATTTGGTGCATTGAGTATTTCAACCATACCTTGATAGCTTTGTTGTTATCTTCATAGATGATATTTTGGTGTATGCTATAAATCCCCAAGAACATGAGGTACATCTCCAAAAAGTATTGAAAAAGCTACGAAATGCCAAGTTATATGCGAAATTCAGTAAAATGTGAATTTTGGTTACATGAGGAAGCATTTTTTGGGCATGTAATATCTAAGAAGGGAATTATAGTAGACACTATGAAAGTCGAGGTGGTGATGAACTAGAAGCGCCCTGAGAACCCAACAGAGGTACAGGGTTTTTTGGGGCTGGTCGGGTACTATAGAGATTTATTGAAGGATTTTCTAAGATTGTATCACCTTTGTCCCAACTCACTTAAAAGAAAATTCCGTATGTATAGTTAGAAAAGTGTGAGAACAGTTTTTAGGAATTAAAACAAAGATTATGCTCTACTTCAGTTTTGGCATTACCAGTAATGGATAAACCTTATGAAGTGTACACGGATGCATCGAATGAAGGATTTGGAGGTGTATTTATGCACAAAAAAAAAAAAAAAAAGAGGGTAATAGTATATTTCTAGAAAGCTAAAGCCACTTGAAGAAAAATACCGTAGCCATGATTTGGAACTAGCTACCATTGTATTTGCAATGAAGAAGTGGATACATAATCTGTATGATGTTGAGTTTGAAGATTTCACTAATTATAAGAGCTTGAAATATATCTTCACTTAAATAGATTTGAACATGAGACAACATAGATGAATGGAATTTTTTAAAGAATTTTGATGTCCAATAAGGTACCATCCTAGAAAAGCAAACATAGTGGTAGATGTTTTGAGTAGGAAAGCAAACTTATCTGCCCTTCGAATAGTATGAGTTCGAGAACTTGAAATATTTATGGCTGAAGGATGGATTAGGATGAGTAATATTTTGATTCAACCTATGCTACTACAGCAATTAAAGGAAAAATAGGAGAGAGATGAAGAATTACATAAGACATGGGAGAAGGAGGTAGAGAATGAGACAAGTGAATTTCAGAAAGATGATATTAGAATTCTTTGGTTCCGAGACCGAGACTACATTCTAAGACAATATGCCATGAAATAAGATATTTTAGGGAAAGCTCATTGAATTAAATACACCATCCACCCGGGAGTAGTTAAAATGTATCAAGACTTGAAATAACATTTTTAGTGGATTGGGATGAAGAAAGACATATCTGAATTCGTGGCTCGATGTTTAACTTGTTAACAGGTGAAAACTGATCAACAACAACCCAGAGGATTATTACAGCTGTACCCATACCATTATGGAAATTGGATGAGACCGCAATAGATTTCATAATGGGATTACATGTGACAGTAGGACAGAGAGATACTATTTAGGTTGTGGTAAAATGATTGACCAAATCTACCCATTTCATCCCTATTAATCAACGAGCCTTTTTGGAAAAATTAAGCATGCTATATATGGAGGAAATTATCAGATTGGATTGGTGCCTTCCCATATTATATTTCATTGAGATCCACGATTTACCTCAAATTTTAGGAAAAACTACAACAGATGAACAGAACAAAAATAAAATTTAGTAAAACAGCACACTTGCAAATGGATGGGCAGACGAAAATCAAATCTTGGAGGGCATGTTGCGGGCATATGTATTAGATTTTGGAACTATATGGATTGATAACTTGGCTTATGCTGAGTTCACATACAATAATAGTTATCAATCAACATTTGGGATGGCACCATTTGAGGACTTTGTATGAGAGAAAATGTCAATCGCCGTTATATTAGGAAAGCTTGGGACGAAAATCGAGTATACTAATTGCCTTTGACCTTGGAGGTACAACGGACAATGGAGAAAATTAAGGCAAGGCTAGAAGCAGCTCAAAGTCGACAAAAGGGTTATGCCGATTGGCGCATAAGAAATATAGAATTTGTGGAAGGAGATCGAGTATTCTTGAAGTTAACTCCACAACATCAATTGGGAAGTAAAGGACAAGGGAATAAGTGAACACCTAGATATATCAGACTATTTCCGATCGTGTAATGAATTGGAAAAATAGCCTACCATTGAGCTATAGAGCATCCACAATGTATTTCATATCTCTCAACTCTGAAAGTATGTGGCTGACCTTGAACATGTTTTGAATAGGGAACCCATTCAAATAACTCCAAGCTTGAAGTATGAGGAGAAACTAATTATAATTTTGAAGTATGCAGAAAAGGAGTTGCGGTATAAGAAGACTCCATTTCTAAAGGTATTATAGTCTCATCATCCTATACAAGATGCCATATGGGAAATAGAAATGAAGATGTGGAAGAGATATCCAAAACTGTTTGAAGGAGAAATTAATTTCATAGACGAAATTCCTTGAAGGGGGGGGAGAATGTAGTATCTTGTAAATTTTATAGTCCATATAGTGATTGCTTTTGATAGATTTAGAATTTGTACGTAAGCTCATATTTAAAGTTGATCAGTGCAATTAGACAAACATTTTGGTATAAATTGTGTTTTTAGGGTTTTCTCATAATTGTGACTGCGAATAGAGAAAAACTGAAAAGGAATTTCAAATTTCTAATTCCCACCACTGCGATCAGAAAAATGTGTATATTCCGTTGGTAGAATACAAAGTTTTTCCGATTGGAATATTTATTGACCCGAATTTTAATTCATCCCTGAGAAAATTATAAAGAACAGCCAAAATTGAAACATGTGGCTCTAGGTGATTGGTAGATGGGACAAGTGTTAAAATATTAGTGGTTGCATCAAATATTCATGCATGAGTTATATTTCATAAAGCTTATCAAATAAGTTTTATGAAATAATTAGAATATAAGTTAGCAAACGGAACATTTACACATGGATAGATATCCCACAATAGCCTTAAATGAATTGTGACCAAATTGGTTACAATTTTTCCCATGAATGGTGGTGGAGACAAAGGAAAATCGACAGTAATGGAATAAAATGGAAAAAGAAAAGAAAAGATGAGGAAAACAAAAGGAGAAAAGCTAGAGAAATTAGGGAGAAAAAGTAAAATGAGAGAGAGAGGGGAGAGAGTTATCATAGAAGAAAGGAAGGAGCACTTAGGACATTTCAAGCTTCAAGCTACAAACAAGGTAAAAGTTTATAGTTCATGAATTACAGTTAAAGTATGAAGTACAAGGATTATTTTGGTATAAATATTTTTGAGAAATTCATGGAATTTTATGATTTTCTATGGAAAATTAGCTACATTGTGAAGTGATTATGTTTGATGTATGTGTCGGCAGCTTAGGAGGCTCATGTGCTATGTTTCATATGGTGTATGTGAAGGTGTAAAACATCAAAACATATAGGCAGAAGCATCAAAAACACAGAAAATAAGGCAGTGGAAGCTTTTAAAGAATTATACCTCTGCACTTTATGGATTTCTTAGGCACTGGAGAAGGCATCTAGACAATAGGGACTACTTCTTCTTCCAGACTTGTTGAAGCCTTTGGATCAAAACCTTCTAGCCGTCTGTTTCTTCTTGGCATGAACACGCGTGAGCCTTTCACCGCCTAACAATGTCGGTGAAAGCAATAGGTATAGAAGAATGCTATGGTCACACTTTATGACTGTCTGCTAGTAAGCAGTCATCAGAAGAGCAAATGTCTCTGGTCTAGTTTTCTCAAAATACAGAGAATACACACAGACGAGGAAGCGAATTCTCAGTAGAATGAGAGACCTAGTATGACGGCTCAGAGGAAAAACTAAATGATAGAGTCCAAGACCTACTCGGATTCCTTAAACCAATAGAACTCCGAATAACAGCCTCTGGACGTGGAGATTTAAAAATTAAAACCTCCGACCTCATCATCTTTATCCGGGTCACCTTTAACCTTAACAGGCTTTAGCTAAACCTACTAGACCCTAGTCTAAACTATTTGGTCAACCTAAATTAATTATTTAAGCCAGGACGAATAAAGGCCCAATAAATAATTAATTAACCAACCCAAATAAACCAGTTCATCCTCTAGTCTCTTCCTTGTTCAGACTAGACCAATTCCAATTATTCAGCCTTGGCTCGAGCCCTAAATAATTAATTGATCAACTAAAGCATACCAATAAATAATTCCCCCTTTTAGACATTTTATTTTATTCTAGCCCTATAAAATAACCAGGCTACTTAAATAAAATAAAATCCATTTAATTCAAAACCAAATCCTCAATCAAAATACATCAGGACTTATGGGCTATTCTGGGGACCAAAAGACACATCACATTGGCTACTAAAATGACCAAAATACCCCTGCTATAGAAATAGCTTTATTTTGCATTTTAAATACTTCCTAATACCATCATAAGGAAATATCAATCTTAAAGACAATATTACGTTAGCAATATCTCCGACCTACACGTGTAATTACTAAAACACCCCTATACACATCACCAAATATTTAGAAAATAAGAAGAGTACTAACACCTTTGTAAATGACATCTACCATCTTTAGATCTCTAATCCAATAATCTACGACTTCCTAGAATATTTTTGCTTTCCAAGGGAATTACCCTAAAGCAAACATCCAAGTTATGTTCCTTACGGCCTTGGATAATTAGATCATTCAAATAGTCACAATGGATGATATGGCATAGAAGCTATCTTGCAAAAGTCTGTCTTAATTAATTAGTCACATATACCGAACATTAGTCCTATGATAAAACCTCAGTTACAGTATATCAAAGCACATGCTTCTAACTTCGTTAGACCACCAACTTATACTCAAATAGTAGAGTATAAGTCCACATTATAGCAGTAGTAGTCTGGGTTTCTACCATATAGTACTTTAAGAAACCACTACTTCAGGTCCAGTTCTACATATTCGAAATACACTTATGTCATAAAGTGAGAAGACTACTCACTAGCTAAAGGTAAGTCATTCTCTATTTGGAATTCATAACATAATAATCTAAACATGATGAGATTCTCATTCTCATCAATCGGCTAAGAACAAACGTTTATACGTTAAGCAACCCGTGATCCATACCTTGTGTGAAAGACCACCATTCACATTGACCACTTATTTAAACATAATGGGTCTTTTTCAGTGAAATTGTGCATAAATAAATATATAAAATCACAAACAAACTTTGAGAATAAATTTTTTATTAATATTAATCAAAATTACATCAGAAACCTACTTTAAGAGGGAATACATTCTAATAATTTACCACTTGCACTTTAAGACTAAGTAAGTCCATAGATGCCCACCCCTATGGCATCTATGTGTCTTCGAAAGACTCTCTCAACCAAAGACTTAGTGAATGGATATGCTGGATTGTTATCAAGGCTATCCATTCCACCATGATTTCTCATCTCTGAATGAAATCCTGGATCAAGTGGTATGTCCTCTCAATACGCTTCCCTTTTTTGTGGTTCCTAGGTTCTTTGTATTACAAGACAGTACCAGTGTTGTCGCAATACATCACAATTGGACTGTCCATCTGCAGCATGACTCTAAGTTCTAAAAGGAACTTTTGGAGCCAGATTGCTTCCTTGGATGCCTTTGAAACATTCTCAGCTTCCATGGTTGAGTCAATAATGCTAGATTTCTTAATGCTCCTCTATGCCACTACCTAGGCCCAAAGGGTCGGGGATGTCACCCCGTCCATAGGACAAAGGGTCTTTATAACTAGGTCTACATAAAATAAAATAAAATCAATACTTTAAAATTATTCTTATTACAACTCAAAAATACATGAACAAATCCAAAATAAATTGTTTGCTACCATCTCTCAAAACAACACATAAGAAAATTAACATAAAGTCTTCAAAGCATAGGCAACAAATCTAGCTATTGACCTCCACAGAAAGATCGACCTAAAAACATGGCATAAAAGGTGATGAGATAAAAATCTCAGTAAGCTCGTGTGTGCTTTGAGTGTTTCAAGTAAAACAGTTCATGTATGCAAGTTGTAAAAATTTCATAAGAGAAAGTGCTGGCAAGCATTAAATAAATGTTAAAAACAAAGAGTAGTGTTTTGCTTTTCAAACCATACATGTGCGTAATAAATATAACCACCCAAAGAGGTAGCTATGGGTTACCACACGTTGGGCCCCATGACCATATAACGGTCAGAATGCCACACTTTGTGCAAGCTTACAAAAGGTAGGTGTACGACCTACTGGATGAGATACTTCTCAATCTCTACACCTAAACTTACTAGTTGTCCACTCTGGAAACACACAGTCCACTTGACTGAAACTTGCTAACTCGGACCGGCATGACCTACCGGACTGGCATCCTAACCAGGAAGGACTCACCCCTCAGAGGTGGCCACCTATTGAGAGACTTACCCTAACCCTTCAAAGACTAGTTTTGATAGTCTACCCTTATTGAGTACTCAACATTGATTGTCCCACTTGGGAGAAAATTGATCATACATTGATTTACTTGGAAATAGCAATTAAGGATTTCTAAAATTCTTGTCAAAGTTGGGTTTTAGAAAGAGTTTAGCATTTTGTGTAAAACTGCTTGTTTAATTTTTAAATGATTTGCTTGACCGTAATAAAAAGGAAAAACGGTCCTTAATTAGCCTTTACAAAATAAATGTCCATACACATCATATTTGGCTTGCCACAGTAATTTTGGTCTTCAAATTATTCCATGCAGGAGCTTTCCTGATCCTTTGCTTGCTCGAATTCAAAAATCTTCCAAGGTTAACCTAACCCTGCCTGGGGTAAACATAAGACATAAGGTTATACTCGAGCTAATACTTGCCTTACACAAATAGTTCCTAGTTCAACTTATTATAATCTTGACCTTAATGTCCTGAGCTTTAAGGCTAGCTGCTAAAGAGTTTTATAAAATAAATCTAGCTTGGTAAGTTAAAATAAATAGGTGTTGTAAAATAATTACTAATAAGTTATAGGTTTAAATAATAAATTTTGAGTGCTATTAATAATAAATAAACTAGGGTTTAATTATTGAAGAATCCTAAGTACTAGATGATATTAATAAATGGTAATTTTTAAATAGTATTATTAAAATAAATAATAAATTATAATTAATTTTTAGTTAATAATTAATAGATAATAAATAATTAGTAATAAATAAAATTAATAATAAATAAATTTTATTAATTTTTTGATTAACAAATAACAAATAAATTTTAATATAAATAATATTTATGAATATATGGTTTACAAGGTCATTAATATTTTTACTTATTATTATTTATATAAAAGATTTTATTTATTATTATACATATATATATTATTTTTAATAAAAGATAGCATTTATTTGACTAATAAAATATCACTATTTCGTTTAATATTCCAATGCCAAAACTTCCTAGGAATTTTGAAATCTTTGGAGGAAAACATAGTAATAATTTTAATTAAGGTAATAAAATTTACTAATTAAAATAACCTAGGATCAACAAGAACATAATCATAATTTTCCTATTGCTAACAAGAATCATGAACATATTCTCCAACATCAAATAATAAACTAATCCATTCATGAACATAGGCTTAAATCCATACATACTATCATATGGCCAAATCTCTACTAAGAATAATCATAGTCATGCCTTCAATAAAGATAAGAACATGAAAATCCTATTCACCAAATGTGTCATAACATCTAGCATGCTTAAACATTCATAATTCTCTTAAGACATGATGATCATTCATTGATTCTCAAGGAATTCCATATAGCTTAATCATGATCATCCATTCTCATGTCCTAATCTCAACCCCTTCATACATATGCATATACTCAATCCCCCATTCATATTCTATTATCCCTATCAATATCTAAGAGACATGAATTTAGAATTAAAAAGAAGGATTAAGGAGA
This sequence comes from Voacanga thouarsii, assembly GCA_026120185.1. Taxonomy (NCBI): domain Eukaryota; kingdom Viridiplantae; phylum Streptophyta; class Magnoliopsida; order Gentianales; family Apocynaceae; genus Voacanga; species Voacanga thouarsii. The sequence continues at coordinate 40,722 of JANUWF010001311.1, read as the reverse complement.
AATACTTGATTGATGTTTACTTCGATGAAGATTCAAGAAGGTCCACGCGATTGCGAGTCTTGAATTGTCCATGAGAGGAAAAAAACAGCCATAGTTGTAATCCACCATTTCAGTCGAGAGAGAGAGAGAGAGAAAGAGAGAGAAAGAGCATTAGCATGATACGTTATAGGTTGAATGGAGGAAGATGAGCAAAAGAGTTGTTCTTGGTTACCTTGATGATGTTCTTGAGGCTTCAAGGAAAAAAAATTGTTTTCGATCCAAATGCCAATTTTTGTTTTCGAGATTTGATGTTATAAATTCCGAAAATGAACTCTAGGGAGTATGTAGGAGTAGTCTGGAATTTTTGAGAGGGATTGGAGGTGCTTAGAGTGGGTTTTGGCTTGAAGAAAGGTAGTGTGTGTTCTTGGTGAAATTTGAGAGAATTTGAGAAAGGGTGTGCACAAATTTCTAGAGAGTGCTGGCCAAATGGTTTAGGGAATTCAGGGGTTTTGGTTTTTAGCTTAGAGAGGAAGAGAAAATTTGATTGTTTGAAATTCAAATGGAGAGATTTGAGGTAATAGGATATGTTAATGGTGTTTGATTGATGGAGGTTTCTTGGATCTACAATGGAGCCGGCTGGACTGCTATGGTTTGCTAAAATGAATGAAGATTGATGGAGCTTTTAGGCTGGCTGAAATTCAGAGCTCAATGGCTGGGGAATTTCTGGTTATGAAGTTTAGTCCAAGGGTGTTTTCATGGAGCAAATGTTGGAAATTTTTTAAGTTCAAATTGTAGTTTGAGTTGAGTGATCTTAGGAGATATTTGAGGTGTGGTTATGGAGTCCAAGTGTTCAAGGTAAGTGAAGAGGTTAATGGTGTTTAGTTCATGGCTAAACAAGGGTTAATTTACAGAGGTTTGAGGGTGGTTTTAGGTTAAGGCTTGAAGGGAACAAAGCTGGAAATTTCTGGTTTCAAGGTGCTCTATGGTCCGAATGGTTTGCTGCAATTTTCTATGCAATTTTCTGCAATATTCCAGCCCAATTTGCAGAAGTTTTTGAGAGGTATTTGAGGGTCCTTTAAGGCTGGTTTCAGCCTTCTTTATGGAGGAAAAGCAGAGGCATTTTGCTAAGTTGATGAAAGGAGAAAACAGCTCCATTTCTAGGCTTCTATGCAGTGAAAACTGCCCAGAATTTTTCCTGGTTTGTGCAGCTTTTTGTGCAGTCCAAATTGCACAGAATTTTTGGTTCTTCAAGCTGAATAAATTGATCATATTTTTGGCAGTAAATGAGCAGGAAACATGGCTGACTTTTTCAGAAGTTAGGCTGCCCAAAATCTAGAAAATTTCCAGGTTTCATCCATGAAGAATATGAGCACTATGGAGATGAGTTTGAAGGTTCAACCATAATGATTAATTTCCCTTGGGAACCTCTCTTAACTCCTCTCCTATTTTCAACTAATCCTCCAACTTCCAAGATCCATTTTTGAAATTCAAAGACAAGAAATCCTTGCTGAATTTTCTGGAATTAAAAGGATGGATTTTGATAAATTTTGATTAAATTTAATTTATGAAGGTGTTAGGACAAGCTAGAGCAATAAAAGGACAAGAATTCCTCTAGAATTCATTCTTTTAGGACATGATGATAGGATTAGGACATTCTTTTCATGTCTCCCCTAAGACAACACTCCTATCTTTAAGGAATGTAAGAAAACAAAAATTCAAACTTAACTAAGATAATCATGAATAAAACCTAAGTGATGAGATTTGAACTCATGACCTTAGAGATTAATTCACAAAGCTCTAACCACTTAACCACACTAGCTCTTGTTCTTATTTTCTCACCCAAATATTCTTCTTATTTAATCCTCCAGCTATCTTTCTATTTTGACCTCAAGAAAAATTACCATTTTACCCTTTCTACTTAATAAGCATGACTAAGCCTTTTAACCTATAAATCATAATTCTAAAGTACATAAAATCATTCAAAAACATATATATTCATGCAAAATAATATAATATGCATTCCGACCCCCTTACTCTAGGGTTGGCTTTAGGTGGGGTTTCACAATATAGCCCGTCCAAACAAGATGAAGACATTCCACTAGTGGATTTTCTCTCATCCTTATCTACCCGAAGTCTAAGTCTGTGTATCCTGTAGGAATCAAGTCATCAGCCCTGTAAACCAGCATGTAATCTCTCGTTCTCTTGAGGTACCTGAAAATATGCTTTACAACTTGCTAATGAACTTTTCCAGGATTTGACTGATATATGCTAACTAAGCCTATGGCAAATCAGATATCTAGCCTAAAGCATAGTATGGCATACATGAGACTTTCCATAACCGAAGCATAGGCAATCCTACTCATCCTGTCTTTTTCTTCTTGTGACTTAGGACAGTCCTTTGAAGAAAAAAATAACCTATGTTTGTAAGAGATTAATGCTCCATTACATGAGTCCAGGCTGAACTTAGCTAACATCTTGTCAATGTATATAGCTTCGAATAATCCTAACATCATCTACTTTCTATTTCTAAGAAGTTTAATTCTGAAAATGCAATTAGCTTCTCCCAAGTCCTTCAAACTGAATTCACTAATATCTAAACCTTAGCAGATGACAATGTCCTTACATTATTCCCAATAAGTAGAATGCCATCCACAATCAGTACAAGAAAACCACATTTATGCCTTCCAGTTTCCTATACACATATGGTTCGTCCTTATTTTGAATGAAACTTAGGATTTTATTGTCTCATCAAAACAAATGTTACATGCTCTCGATACCTACTTAAGTCCATTAATAGACTTCTTAAGATTACAAACTATATATTCCTAGCCCTCAGCAATAAAGCCTTTTTGTTGGGACATATAGATATCTTCGCTAGATGGCTATTAAAAAATGTTATCTTGACATCCATTTGTCATGTCTTGTAGTTATAATGACATACGATGGCAAGGAAGTTGCCGATGGATATAAGCATAGCTACTGGGAAAATGATTTCCTCATAGTTGATTCTCTCTTTCTGATTGTACCTGATGGAAAATGCAGAAACAGGGAGCCATGGACGAAAAAAAAAAAAACAGAGAGAAAAATTAAACGCGAGCCATAAAGGCCATGCGGAAGCGTGAAGATCATACCTTTGCGTTCCTTAACCCTCCTAGGTTGCGTAGGAACAGATTGAACGGCTGGAATCACCTCGCTTTGCACACTTGAAGGAGCTTCCGGTTGAACACCCGCTAGCCTTCGACTTCGTCTTGTTTGCATTAATGCTTAGCTCTCCAGCTCTCGGGATATTTCTCAGCCTAACCTCTAGTCGGTGAACACTATGGTGAAGAGGAAGGGTCTCAATTCTCCTTGGTTTACCTGCTATTGGTTAGCAAAGTCCAAGGAGAAACAAAGAAGAAGGAGAGAGACCCACGTGAGGAGTGGCTTGGGCAAAGGAAAATTAGGGTTTTTTCTTTTCAAAGAGTTGTTTATATTTTAGCCTAAACTAGGTCTCTCAATCTCTGATAAACATATCCCCGGGATTTCAAAATACCCGGATGTTATCCTGAGAAACAGTTTGGCCTAACCTTAAACTCCTCTTAACCGTATCTGGAAAAAACCCTAAGGTCCAAGCTATTAGGCCAGATAAATATTTATTATTTTTCTTGGACCCAAAAGGCCCAAAATAATAAATATTAATTATTTATTTTCTGGGCTTACATAAGTAACCCAATAAATAATTAATGAGCCCAAATGAACCATAATAATTAATATTTAATTATTTATTTCTTGGACCTATATAAATAACCCAATAAATAATTAAACATTAATTATTTCCCCTAATTTAAGCCCAGGTTAATTTCTTAATTATTCATACTGGACCTAGGCCCTGAATAATTAATTAACCAAATAAACTAGATAATTAATTTCTCTCAACTCCTATTTTATTTATTTATTTATTTATTTTATTTCAGTCCAATAATAAATTAAACTTCTTGAATAAAATAAAATAAAACAAAATAAAATAAAATCCTCTTCAACTGAGACCAATTCCTCAACCAAAAAATAGTTAGGACTTACGGGCTATCCCGAGGACCAAAAAGACACATCGTCTTGGCTGCTAAAATGACCAAAATACCCCTGCTATATAAATAGCTGTATTTTGCATTTTAAATATTTTCTAATATCACCATAAGGAAATATTGACCCCAAGGACAATGCTATGTTAGCAAAGTCTCCGACCTACAGGTGAAATGACTAAAATACCCCTCTACACATCGCCGTACATTTAGAGAGGAAGAAGTGTACTAACACCCCCCTAAATGACATCTACCATCCTTAGGCTTCTAGTCCAATGATCCACGACTTCCTGGAGTGTTTCCGCTTTCCAAGGGAGCTACCCAAAAGCAAACATCCAAGTCATGTTTCCAGGGCCCTGGATAATTTAGACCATTCGGACAACCACAAGGGGCGATATAGTGCATAAACTATCTTGCATAAGTCTGTCTTAACTAACTAGTCACACATACCCAACATGCAAGTATATTGGCCCTATGATAGAACCTCAACCACAGCAAATTAAAGTATATGCTTCCAGCTTCGCTAGACCACCAACTCATACTCAAGTCGTAGAGTACTAGTCCACGCTGTAGCAGTAGTAGTCTAGGTTTCTACCATATAGTACTTTGAGAAACCACTACTACAGGTCCTGTTCTACGTATTCGAAATACGCTTATGTCATGAAGTGAGTGGACTACCCACTGGCTAAAGGTAAGCCATTCCCCATTTGGAATTCATAACATAATAACCTAAACATGATGAGGTTCCCAGTCTCATCAATAGGTTAAGAACAAATGTTTATGTGTTAAATAACCCGTCATCCATACCTTACTGTGAAAGACCACCATTCACATGGATCACTTATTTAAACACAATGTGTCTGTTCCAAACTGTAATCGTGCACAAACAAAAAGTAAATTCACAAACAATTTCTGAAAATAAATTCTTTTATTAAATAATTCGATTTTACATCAGAAACCTAGTCTAAGAGGGCATACAATCCAACAGTACCCTTTAGCCATAAGCCTAGTTTTGAAGGTTTCCACATTCCCATCTGCTCCCCTCTTCCTCTTGTATATCCATTTACACCTAATGGATTTTATCTCTTTAGGTGAAGCTATAAGATCCCAAATCTGATTAAAGTACATAGACTTAATTTCGACATTCATTATTTTATTTCAAAGGTTTGCATTGACATTAGCAAATAGCCTCCTCGTATCTAGTGAGATCTTGTTCCTGATGGTTGAAGACTAGGTCAAAGACCTCTCCAGTCTACCTATCTGGAACTCTAGATACCCTTCCACTACTATGAGGCTCCTTTTGTATAGGTTCCTGAGGCTATGCCTCTTCTCGTTCCACAATCGAGTTAGAAGAAGTTAATTCAGAAAATAACTTCTCCTCGAATTCCAATCTATTTAAACCTTTTGTCGAAGTATTTTGATCACCTTCCAAGTTTCTAGCATTAATACTTACCAGTACTTTCTTCTCTTTGGGATGGTAAACGTAACCATTCTTTGTTCTTTTTGGATATCTAACAAAATAGCATAATTTTGATCTTAGTTCTAATTTGTCTCCCGTGATCAGTACATAAGTTGGACAGTCCCATATCTTGAGATGGTTTAGACTTGGCTTGTGCCAAGTTAACATCTCATAGGAGGTCTAAGTACTGACTTGGAAGTCACCAAGTTCAGAATATATGTCGCTATTTCTAGGGTATATCCCTAAAAAGACACCGAAAGAGTAGCATGTGACATCATCTTTCGGACCCTTCCATCAATGTCTTATTCCTTCTCTCAGCTACTCCATTCTGCTAGGTTATCCCTGGTATAGAGACCTAGGATACTATCCTATATTATTCCATGTAGTCCTTGAATTCACCGAGAAGGTACTCTCCACCATGATCCGATCGCAAGATCTTGATCAATTTACTTGTCCGATACTCCACTTCAACCTTAAACTCTTTGAACTTGTCAAATGAGTTAGACTTGTGTCTCATCAAGTAAACGTAATTGTACCTAGTACAATCATCCATAAAAGTGATGAAGTACTCAAACCCTCCTCTAGCTGGTGTAGACAAAGGGCCACACACATTAGTGTGAACAAGACTCAATATCTCCTTGGCTCTATCAGCCTTTTGGGTAAACAACCTTTTGGTTATTTTTTCCATAAGGCAGAATTCACAATAAGGCTAAATTTCCAATTTCAATGAATCTAAAGGCCCATCATGGATTAATCTCTAAATCCTAGTTGGGTTTATATGACCTAACCTTAGATGCCAGAGATATGAGTCATTGACATTGGTCTTTTTCTTCCTTACTTAAAGGTTCAGATTGAGCGTTATTTAATTAATTGTTAATAGGATTAATGAAGAACAAATTTCAATACATGTGCTAAGTACATAAAACTTTTCAATTTCTACTGTAGTGATACTAGAATGGAAAGAAACAGAATATCCTTAATTTATTACTTTTGCAACTGAAACTAAATTCTATCTAAAAATAAGTATATATAAAATATCCTTCAAAACAAATATTCTATTACAATAAAAAATAAGTTACAGCTCTCCCACTACTAGGGCCCATGCTTGCGCTTCATTTCCTACATGTAATCCATGTTCCACCTTCTTGAGTCTTCTTATCTTTCTAAACCACTGCAAGGTATTACAGATATGATCAGTAGCTCATGAATCAACAATCCAAGTAGAAGTTGATCCCACTATTAATATAGACTTTAGATAGAAAATATTACCTGTGGGGTATTTCTTAGTTTGAAGATTTGGACACCCCTTTTTCCATTGTCTCTTCTTCCCACACTTAAAGCATTTTCCCTTGGCTTTGTCTTTAGGATGGGACTTGGGTTGAGCTGCTTATTACCCTTCTTCTTCTTAAACTTTATGGGCTTAGGCCCAGTTCTTAAAAAGAAGCCTTAGCAATCATAGCCTTAGATTGTGGCTTCATGACATTCTCCACCACCTAGAGCTCTTTCATTAACTTAGTTAAACTCGTGTTTAACTTGTTCATATTGTACTTCTACTTGAATTGAGTAAAAGAGCCCAGTAAGAGACTCGAAAACTATATCTACTTGGCTCTCAGAGTCAATCATAACCCCAGGACTTCTGCTTCCTCAAAAGCAGTAATCATTTTGAGCATATGCTTCTTAACTGATGCTCCCCTCAGCCATCTTGGTGTTGATGATCATTCGAAGAGCCTATTGCCTTGTGGATCGGCTCTTGTCAGCGAACATCGTAGCTAATGATGTGCTAATGTCATAAGTAGTGCCTATGTGTTCATCTTTTGATTGGAGCACATTAGACATAAAGGCCAATATGTAGCAATGAGCCATCTCATTAGCCTTCTTCCATGCCTTCTCAGCCTCGTGCTCTTCATCGATGAAACCTTTCCTAATAGCCATGCAGGTTTTGTGGAGGACAAACTTATACTCCTCGGCTGTGAGTATTATATCCAAGTTCCTTTTCCAGTCCACATAGTTCGGACCTATTAGCTTATTCTCAAGGAGAATAATTGCTAAAGGACTAAAAGTGCCTCCACCAAATATTTCTAAAAATAAAAAATAGAAGAAAATATTAGTTTTTGAAAAATAAAAATAATTTGTGCACTTTATCCTTATATTAAATCTGATAATAGTTAACCCTATTACTATTATCTTTAATATGATTAGTTTGGCTCTTAGGAGAACTAACATAGCTTTTTGGGATGATTAACAATTTTCTAAGTTAAGTGTGTTAACCTTCACAAATTAATTTCCCTTCTAGACAATGATCTAGAAGATAACTCTATCGATGGAATGGCCATTTCTTCTCATTTCCTGTGGATATACCTCATACTATAACCTCCAACGTGGGCTGGCCGATCATAGTATGTGTCTCAGATTATTAATTACATCATTTCATTAGTTCTAGATCCTCATGGTATCTCCATCCTATATGGGTTCACTTCTAGGGTGATGCGAAAAGACCCACGATCTCTAATAAGTACTATGACGGAAGTCGTAGGGTCATTAGAACCTCTCTCCTACTTAGTCTTTTAAAACAATAGGTATTCTTGGAAAAATATCATTTAAAAAATTTCCATTAAGTTTCCTTTTAACTTAAAAGTAAAATATCTAAACCTATAAAAAAATGGATGGCTTGCGACCCATGAACCCACGAGGCCCTTGACATATTATCTAACGCGTTGAAGCCTCTAGATCAAAACCTGCTAGCCGTCTACTTCTTCTTGGCATGAACACACGTGAGCCTTTGATATTCCAGAATATGGCAACCACATAATAATGTCGGTAAAAGTAATGGGTATAGAAGAATGTTATGGTCACACTTTCTGACTATCTGCTAATAAGTAATGATCAGAAGAGAAAATGTCTCTGATCTAGTTTTCTCAAAGTACAGAGAATACACAGAGACAAGGAAGAGAATTCTCAGTAGAATGAGAGACCTAGTCTGGCATCTTAGAGGAAAGACTAAATGATATAGTCCAAGACCTACTCGATTTCCTTAAACCAATAGAATTCTAAATAACATCCTCTAGACGTGGGGATTAAAAAATTGAATCCTCTGACCTCATCATCTTTATCCGGGTCACCCTTAACCTTAATAGGCTTTAGCTAAACCCAGTGGACAATGGTCCAAACTATTGGGTCAACCTAAATTAATTATTTAAGCCAAGAACAATAAAAGGCCCAATAAATAATTAATTAAACAACCCTAATAAACCAATCCATCCTCTAGTCTCTTCCTGGTTCAGACCAGATCAATTCTAGCTTGGGCTCAAGCCTTGAATAATTAATTGATCAACTAAACCAGGCCAATAAATAATTCTCCCTTTTAGACATTTTATTTTATTCTAGCCTGATAAAATAACCAGACCACTTAAATAAAATAAAATCCATTTAATTCAAGACCAAATCCTCAACCTAAAAATATAAGGACTTATAGGCTATTTCAGGGACCAAAATACACATTGTCCTAGTTACTAAAATGACCAAAATACTCCTGTAATAGAAATAGTTATATTTTATATTTTAAATATTTCCTAATATCACCAAAAGAAAATATTGACCCCAAGAACAATATTGTGTTAGCAATGTCTTTGATCTACATGTATAATGACTAAAATACCCCTCCACATATCGCCATACATATAGAGAGGAAAAAGTGTACTAACATCTCTCTAAATGACATATACTATCCTTAGACTTCTAGTCTAATGATCCATGATTTCCTAAAATATTTTCGCTTTCTAAAGGAGTTATATTAAAGCAAACATCCAAGTCATGTTCCCTAGGGCTCTGGATAATAATATCATTCAAACAATTGCAATGGGCGATAGAGCCTAGAAGCTATTTGGAACAAGTCTATATTAACTATCTAGTCACATATATCCAACATATAAATATATTGGTCCTACAATAGAACCTCAACTACAGTATATCAAAGCACATGCTTCTAGCTTCGTCAGACCACCAACTCATACTCAAGCCGTAAAGTATGAGTCTACATTGTAGCAATAGTAGTCTGGGTTTCTACCATATAGTATTTTAAGAAACCACTACTTCAGGTCCAATTCTACATATTTGAAATACACTTATGTCATGTAGTGAGAGAACTACTTACTGGTTAAAGGTAAACCATTCCCTATTTAGAGTTTATAACATAATAACCTAAACATGATGATATTCGTATTCTCACCAATATCATTCAAGAACAAATATTTATACGTTAAGCAACCCATGATCCATACCTTACTGTGAAAGAGCACCATTCACATGGACTACTTACTTAAACACAATAGGTCTTTTCCAAGAAAATTGTGCATAAATAAAATGTAAAATTACAAACAAAATTTGAGAATAAATCTTTTATTATTATTAATCAAAATTATATTAGAAACCTAGGCTATGAATTTATGAAGGTATGAAGGTGTATTGATGGTGATTTAATGGATAGTTCTAGCTACAAAAGATGAAGATGAAATTGAAATGGAAAAAAGGTTTAATTGTTAGGAAAAAATGAATTATTGTTGTTCTTATTTATAGGCTACGATGTGTAACACCCCACGACTACGTACCCTAAAAGGGTGGGGATGTCGCCCCGTCTCGTAGGACAAGGGGTCTTTAGAACGAGGTATAAAATATAATGGCAATCTCCAAAAGGATCAACTTAGATAAATAAAGAAATATTCTTATTACATTAGGCTCAACTTGGAGCAAAATGGAATAAAACAAAATATTATTGAGAAGCATAAGCAATAAATGTCTGCTATAACGGATAGAGAAAATAGCAAAAGCTTCAACTATTACATGCCCCGCTGACTCAGCACAGTCTATCCCCTGAAAACATGATGTAAAACAGTGTGAGAATAAATCTCAGTAAGTCATGTGTGTGCACATGGTGTTTTTAAATAGTTCGTGTATGCAAAGTGTAAAACATTTGTAAAAATAATTTGGCAAGTCATAAACAATCTCTTTTTGCAAGGAGTGGGTTTTTCTCATTGTCACACTTTGTACAAAATAAATCCTCCACTCGGATAAAAGTCATGTCACCACACGTTGGGCTCCATGAGAAAAAGTTGGCCAAGGCACCACACTTTGTGTACCTTGTCCGGACCAGATTACCACACGTTGGGCGTTCTGATCAAGGTGGGTGTACAGCCCACCGGGTGAGATACTTCTCCATCTCTACACCCAACAAAACCATCCGGGTGTCCATGCCGGGAATATAAATAATACCTTTCAGGTATAAATGCTAGCTCGGACTGGCCTGACCAACCAACACTATCGCCTTTTCAAGTAGAGTTCATCTTCTGGAGGTGGCCTCCTGCCAGAAGACTTACGCTAGCCCTCCAAGACTGGTATTGCTAGCCTACCCTTATTGAGTACTCAACGAACATATCCGTCAATTCCTGATTCAAAATATTTTCAAACCTTGGCTTAGCAAAACGTGGTTTTCTTTAAAAGAGATTTCTAAAAAGTTAAGGAAAAGAATAGTTTTCTTGTTAAAATCATTAGTTTGACAAAACCGTTTAAAGAATAAATATCCACGTTTACAACCCAAGCAAACATAGTTTAAAAATAGCTTTACAAAGCTTCACGACATGGACTTGCCAGCACAACATTTAACAAAACAGTTTATAAAAGGACTTACCATCACAACGTTTAATAAAAGAGTTTATGCAAGGTCTTACTTGATATGCCTCAGATAAATGCGATAAATTCATAGCTGGCTTTCCTCAATTATCCTCCTGATCTAAACCATATAATATCATGGTCAGTGTCTCAATTAATTCAAACATGATCCCATTTATTTCCATAACAATTCGCAATCTCCTATTTAATTCCAAGTAAACTATTCAATCCCCAAAGATCAAATACTACGACCACATGTTTATCTCGCAAATAAACACCATTACACTTTCAAGGGAGGGTATTCCCTTACCTTGCAACTACCGGGTAATGAGGTCTCGATGCTCCTATGGTGATCGTCCCGAGTTCGCTTGAGAAGAAGAGAGAAGCTACCTCATTTGCTTCAGTTGACTAAAAATTTAGGAAGAAGAGGAAATCAGCCTCTATAGGGCGTGATTTAAGGGTAGAAGAAAGAGAAAAGAATCATTAGAGAAAACGGCATCAAGAGGTTGAAAGGATTTGTGCTTACCTTAAGGTGTGTTCGATTTTTGCTTGGAACAACTCTTGTATTTTCGAAAATTTGCAGAGAGAAGTTGCTGAAATTTTCGTGTAGAATGGAGAGGGTAAACGGTGGTTATGATTTAAAGTTGGAGAAGATTGGTTTAGGGTTAGATGGTGATGTTTAGATAGACTCCTAATGGCTTTAGGTTTCTTGGACAGCAAAGGCGAAATTTCCACCTCCTTGCTGCCGATTTTAGGGGAGTTTTATGGAGGAAAAAATTCTGCAATTTGCTCCTCTAAGCTGGCCGAAACACTGCTCAAAGGAAGGGCTGAATGTGTTCAGAATTTTGGGCCAAACAAGGAAGAGTTTGAGTGAGTTTTGATGACTGAAAAATCCTGTGCAAGTGCTGTGAAAATTCTGTGCAAGTGTAGCAAGTTTTGGACTGGTTTGGCTGCTATAATTCTACCGAAATTTCCAGAGGAAAATTGAGGGTTTTGGGTGCTGAAAATAGCTTGTTCAGCTGGGGTTTTTTCAGTGAATGATGTGTGCAGAATTTCGGTTGAAGTAGGAACATAAAGCTGGCCGAAAATCCTGCACAAAGCTGTCCGAATTTTCTGTGTATATGCTGGACGAATTTCAGTGTTTTTGTGTGAATAAAATTCTGGTTTTGTGCAGCTAAGGTAGTTGAATTGTTAAGGAGTGTTCTAGGTGGTTTGAGCTAGGATTTTCAGAGTTGGATTGTAGCTAAAGATGGCTGGAATTTCGGACAGCTTATGTAGATTCAAAGCTGCCGAAATTCAGCTAGGAAAAGGAAGAAATCCTAGTTGAATTTGGATTGAAATAAAATCTGGTTTTATCAAGGATTTGGATAGGATTTTCTCTAGTCCTAGAAGAGTTTGGATTAAGCTACAAGTCCTCCAAGAAGTGGCGGCACTTGTTGGAATTTTTTTCCAGATTTTTAGCTAACATTCTAGGGTTAAAATCAACAAGATTTCCTACTAGGAAAAGGATTCATTAATTCCACCTATCCATGGCATCATCTAACTAAAATCAAGCTAATATTTTAATTACTAGCTAGGGTTTTTTCGAAAATCCTAAGGAACACAAGCTGAAAATTAAAGGTGAACTTTATTCACATCAAAGTCCTTGAATTTAGGAAATAAATATAGACACTTATTTCCTTGGAGTAAAAATACTAAAATTTCTCTAGGATAGCTAGATTCTTTTTCGGCAAAGACAAGAAATGATCTAAAGAAAAGAATTTCAAGAAGAGAAACTTACTTTACAAAAAGTAGGATTCAAACTCGGGTCACCGAAGGAAATCACCAACCTCCCCGCTATTCCAAAACAACTCCAATACTAATTTTTCTACAAGAAGTTCTTACCACCCCAATACTCATCCTTCAAAATCTTCGACCAAACCTCCCTTAACCAAATCTTTAACCACACAACTATTTCACATCAATTAATCCAAATGCAAGAGTAACGGAAAAATTCACATGCATCCATGCAAATAAAATTATTCTAGCTACCACATAAAATGCAAGATGCTATGCAATGCATGAATTTTTTCCATAGTCAAAGGTGGTTTTGGGCGGGGTATTACATGATGCATATGGATTTGGATATAAAAATCATAAACAAATAAGCACATTCCCAATCAAGTTTAAATTAAAACGTTAACCCCAAATTACACATATGAGCAAGTGTACTCATCATTAATATAGCATAGGGTTCAAACGAGTGTTGCTCCTCCCGGAACAAGTAGGGTTGTTCAATAAAAAAAAATCGAATTTGCAATGAAATTATGTGATTATTTCTTTGAATCATTGCAACTAAGGCTAAGAGTTCTTGTAATGTGCTTCTAGAGTATCCTTTATGGCTGACATACAGAAGAAGTGATCATACTAACATCATTGCAGCACTGAGTCTCTAAATGTTTTCCTTGTTCTAGGTGGGTTGTCTATTCATTAATGGAGATGTTTTTCTGGTTCTAGAAATTATCTTGTTTTACTTGATTGGCCAATCTAATCTTGTCTTTCCTTGAAATTTTGGTTTGCTAATGATGTATGTATACTTGCGCGTATTATCAGAAATAAGGATGATGATATGCAGTAATTGTCACTACCTTTGAGGCAAACCATTCTGAGCATACAAGGAGACTTCTATTTTTCATATCTTGTTTTGTTTCTAAATTGGGTTTTTAAATTGAAAACTTTTGAGTTTAATGTACAGAAATTAAAGCCATTAATAATAGCATCAGTTTTTTTTTTTTTTTTTTGGCAGTTTGTTCCATTTTAAGATGCCTCACCTGTCAAGAGCTTTGTGTGCCAGCAAACTTTTTGTTTGCCACTGATGTAGAGATGTATAATATTTTTATTAAAAAAGATGAGTATTGGCTTGTAATTTTCTCTACCTCTGAGGCAAACCTTTCACTATTTGAAGGCTGCATCATTAACAGAGTTAGCTCTTGCTTTTTGGTGAATTGTTGGCTCATTTAAGTATTATATCTGTTGGTACTTTAAGGAATAGTCTTTTTCCCAGAAAACAAAGAAACTAGAATTTACTGGAATAGGTAGAGCTTCGTAAATTCATTAACGTTGTTGTTCTAGACAACTATCTTGTGGATTCTTGTAGGAATTGATACTTCTCTATAACTATAATTAGCAATGAGAAAGAATTAAAAAAATGGAGACAAGTTAAAGTTTTGAATGTGAATAACATATTTTCTTTAATTTTGAGCCAGTATTTTTATTTAAGTAATACAAAAAATTAATAGATTATATTTCTTACAAAAAATGAAGACAATCTGTATTGCTACTCTTTGTTTATCATAATTGTAAATTGGTAATTATTGTTTTAATATGGTAGATGGGAGATAAAGGTGATGGCGAAACCTCCCAAAAACGAGGACAAGGAGATACAAAATTGAAAGCCTCTCTTCATCGAACTCGGCCTAAAAAAAGGCAAAGGGTAAAATCGCTGCAATCTAAAGATGATTCTAATAAAAGAAGTGAAATTTGGAATCACTTTACTAGGATGGACTCTAATAATGAAAGGGCTGCCTGTAATTATTGTGGTAAAGATTATGCTGCATCTACTAAAGGCTATGGAACTATTACTATGTGGAAACATTTGGAACGTCTTTGCAAGAAGAGTCCTTTTTCGCCTGAGCAAGGCCAAACAACTTTGGACAAGTTTAAGACTGAAAAAACAAATATAGATGCTAATAATTCTTCCATGAAATCTAAAAAATTCAGTCCTGAAGAGCTTAGACAAGCATTGGCAAAAATGTGTATTATTGATGAGCTGCCATTTAGAGTTGTAGAAGGGGAGGGATTTTGAAGTTATTCTAATGCATTAGAACCAAAGTTTGTTGTACCTTCTCACCTAACTATTGCTAGAGATTGTATGACTTTGTATCATAGTGAGAAGAAATTGTTGAAAAAGACATTGAAATCACATCGAATGTGCCTTACTACTGACACTTGGTCTTCTATTCAAAATCTAAATTATATGTGTCTTACTGCTCATTGGATTGGAAATGATTGGAAACTTCATAAGTGGATTATAGCTTTTTCTCAAGTTCCTAATCATAAAGGAGAAACAATTGGCAAAAGTATTGAGGACAGCTTGTTAGAATGGGGCATTGATAAAATTTTCACTATCACAGTTGATAATGCTAGTTCTAATAATGGGGCAATTAGATACTTGAAAAAAAGAACCAGGGATTGGAAAGAAACAATTTTAGCACATGATTACTTGCATGTAAGATGTTGTTCTCATATTATGAATCTTATTGTGAGGGATGGTTTAGAAGAGCAAAATGAATCAATTGTAAAGATTAGAAATGTTGTGAGATATGTGAGGTCTTCTCCATCTAGACTTGAATCATTTAAAAGGTGTGTGGAGAAAGAAAAAAATAGAAAGTAAAAGTCTTGTTTGCCTTGATGTGGAAACTAGATGGAATTCTACATTCTTAATGTTAGAAGTTGCTGAAAAATTTGAAAAAGCATTTGAAAGGTTGGAAGAAGATGATCCAAGGTATTTGATGTATTTTGGTTCTAATGAAGATAATGATGTGAATGATGAGGAAAATAGCAGAAAAAGAAAAGGAAAAGCATCAAAAAGTCTTGGACGTCCTGTGAAACCCTACCTAAAGCTAACTCTAGAGTAAGGGGGTCGGGATGCATATCATATTATTTTGTTTGAATATATATATTTTTGAATGATTTTATATGCTTTAGAATTATGATTTATAGGCTAAAAGGCTTAGTTAGCAAGAAGGGTAAAATGGTAATTTTGCTTGAGGACGAAATAGGAACATAGCTTGGGGATTAAATAAGAAGAATATTTGGGTGAGGAAATAAGAACAAGATTTGTTGTGGTTTAGTGGTTAGAGCTTTGGAATTAATCTCTAAGGTCTTGAGTTCAAATCCCATCATTTAAGTCTTATCATGATTTTTTTTTTATTATTTATTTAGGGTTGGATTTTCGTTTCTTGCATTCCCTGAAAAAAAATAGGAGTGTTGTCCTAGAGGAGAAGTGAAGGGAATGTTCTAATCCTATCCTTATGTCCTAAAGAGGATTCTAGAAGAATTCTTTGTCCCTCCATTACCTCTAGCTTGTCCTAACCTTTTCACCAATTAAGCTTGTTCAAAATTTATCCAAATCCATGTTTCAATTCCAGAAAATTCAGCAAGGATTATTGGTCTTTGAATTTCAAAAATGACTCTTAGAGGTTCGAGATTTGACTGAAAATAGGAAAGGAGTTAAGGAAGGTTCCCAAGAGAAATTAATCTCTATGGTTGAGCCTTCAAACTCCACTCCATAGTGTTCATATCCTCCATGAAAGAAATCTGAAAATTTTTCAGATTCTTAAGCAGCCTAACCTTCGAAAATCTCAACCATCTATCTTAATCAATTGCTGCCATAAAAATGTCCAATTGATTCAGCTTGAAGACTGAAATTCATGTGCAAAAACCAAACTACACAAAACTGCACAAACCAGAAAAAAATCTGGGCAGTTTTGCAACATAGTAGGCCGAAATCAAAGTTGTTTCTTCTACCTTCAAACCAGTAAAATACCTCTACTTTTCCTCCATAAAGAAGGTTGGAAACCAGCCTTAAAGGATCCTCAAAAATTCTCAAAACCCTCTGCAAATTGGCTGGAATATTGTAGGAAAAACTGCACAGGAAATTTGCAACCATTTAAACCATAACCAGAAAAATTCCAGCCTTGTTCCCTTCAAGCCTTGGCCGAAACCACCCTCAAATCTCTGTAAGTTAACCCTTGTTCAGCCATGAACTGAACACCATTACCCCCCTCCACTTACCTTGCACAATTGGACTCTATAACCACACCTCAAATTCCTCCTACAATCACTCCCATCAAACTTCTATTTGGATTTCAAAATTTCTAGCATTTGCTCCATGAAAACACCCATGGATTAGGCTTCATAACTAGAAAATTCTTCTACTATTGAACTCAGAAATTCAGCCAGCCTTAGAGCTCCCTCAACCCTCATTCATTTCAGCAAAACATAAGCAATCCAGTCGGCCATTCAGAGCTCCAAGAAACCTCCATCAATCAAACACCATTAACATATCTTTTACCATAAAACACTCCTTAAATTTCTCCATTTGAATTTCAAACAACCAGATTTTTCTCTTCCTCCCTAAATTGAAAACCAAAATCCCTGAACTTAATCATTCGGCCAGCCCTCTTGAGAAAATTCGTCCAGTATTCCCCTCTAATCCTCCCAATTTTCACAAAGAACACAAAAAACACACACTACCTTTCTTCAAGCTAAAGACCACTCTAAACACCTCCAATCCCTCCCAAAAATTGCAGAACATGCCAACATACTCCTTAGAGTCCATTTCTGGATTTTATAACATCAAATATCGAAAATAAAAATTGACAATCGGATCAAAACCAGAATTTTCCTTGAAGTCTCAAGAACATCATCAAGATAACTAAGAACAACTTTTGTTCATCTTCTTTCCTTCAACCTTTAACATATCATACTAATGCTCTCTATCTCTCTCTCTCTCTCTCTCTCTCTCAGCCGAAATGGTTGCTATAACCATGGCTGTTTTCTTTCTCCTTTGTTGGACAATTCAAGACTCTCAAGCGTGTGGATCTTCTTAAATCTTCATCGAGATAGTCATCAACCAAGTATTTTTCTTTAACCTTTCTTTTGAATTCTAGATTCATGTCTCTTAGATGTTGATAGAGAGGATAGAATATGAATGGGGGATTGAGTATATGCATATGTATAAAAGGGTTGAGATTGGAGCATGAGAATGATTGATCATGATTAAGTTTTGAGAAATTCCTTGAGAATCGATGTATGCTCTCCATGTCTTAAGAGATTCTGAATGTTTAAGCATGCTAGATGTTATGTCAACTTTGGTGAATAGGACATTATGTTCTTATTTTCATTGAAGCCATGAGTATGATTATGCTTAGTAGATATATGGCCATGCGATAGTAGAATGGATTTAAGCCTTGTTTATGAATAGAATAATTTGTTGATTGATGCTAGAGTATATGTTCATGCTTCTTGTTAGCAATAGGAAAATTATGATCATGACCTTGTTGATCCTATGCTATTTTGATTAGCAAATTTTATTAACCTAATTAAAAATACTACTATACTTTTTCTCCAAAGATTTTGAAATTCTTAGGAAGTTTTGGAAATGGAATATTCAATGAGATAGTGATGTTTTACTAGTCAAATAAATTATATCTTTTATTAAAAATAATATATGTGTATTTATATATAATAATAAATAAATAAAACCTTTTATATAAATAATAATAAGTAAAATATTAATGACCTTGTGACGAGCAGAAACAGAGGAACATGAACCAACGAAAAAAACAGAGGAAAAAAAATTGCAAGCCTTACAGGCCACATGGAAGCGTAAAGATCATACATTTGCGTGCTTTGAACCTACTAGGTTGAGTAGGAGTGGATTGAACGACAGGAATCGCTTCGCCTTGCCCACTTGAAGAATCTTCCGGTTGAAAACCCGCAAGCCTCTTACTTCACCTTGTTTGCATGAACGCTAAGCCTTTCAGCTCTCAGAATATACCTCTGCCCAACCTCTAGTCGGTGAACACAACGGTGAAGAAGAACGGTCTCAAGTCTCCTTGATTCTCTTGCTATTGGTTAGCAAAGAAACAAGAACAAGGGGATGAAGAGCCTCACGAGAAAGAGAGCTTTTCGTGAGAAGAGAGGCTTCTAGGAGTCCTTCGTGAGGCAAAAGAGAAAAGCTAGGGAAATTAGGGTTTTCTATCTACAAGAGTCTTATTTATTGTTAGCCAAAACTAGGACTCAAATATCTGATAAACATATCACCGGGATATCAAATTTTAAACATCCGGATGTTATCCTGAGAATAAGTTTGGCTTAACCCTAAACTCATCTGAACCGTATCTGGAAAAAACCCTACGGTCCAAGCTATTGGGCCGAAATATTTTTATTATTTTTCTAGGACCCAAAAAGCCCAAAATAATGAACATTAATTATTTATTTCCTGTGCTTATAGAAAAAACCCAATAAATAACTAATAAGTCCAAATGAACCAAAATAATTAATCTTTAATTATTTATATCTTGTGCTTATATAAATAACCCAATAAATAATTAAGCATTAATTATTTCCCTTTAGTTTAAGCCCGGGTTAATTTCCTAATTATTCAAACTGGACCTAGGCCCTGAATAATTAATTAACCAAATAAACCAAAAAATTAATTTCTCTCAACTCCTGTTTTTATTTTATTTTATTTATTTTATTCCAGTCTAATAATAAATTAGACATCCTGAATTAAATAAAATAAAATCCTCTTGAACTAAGACCAATTCCTCAACCCAAAAATTAGTTAGGACTTACGGGCTATTCTGAGGACAAAAAAGACACATCGCCTTGGCTGCTAAAATGACCAAAATACCCCTACTATATAAATAGTTGTATTTTGCATTTTAAATATTTCCTAATATCACCATAAGGAAATATTGACCACAAGGACAATACTGCATTAGCAAAGTTTCCGACCTACAGGTGAATGACTAAAATACTCCTCTACACATCGCCGTACATTTTGAGAGGAAGAAGTGTACTAACACCCCTTTAAATGACATCTACCATCCTTAGGCTTCTAGTCCAATGATCCACGACTTTCTAGAGTGTTTCCGCTTTCCAAGGGAGCTACCCTAAAGCAAACATCCGAGTCATGTTTCCCAGGGCCCTGGACATTTTAGACCATTCGGACAACCACAAGGGGCGATATAGTGCAGAAACTATCTTGTACAAGTCTATCTTAACTAACTAATTACATATACTCAGTACACAAGTATATTGGTTCTACTATAGAACCTCAACTATAGCATATCAAAGCATATGCTTCCAGCTTCATCAGACCACCAACTCATACTCAAGTCGTAGAGTACTAGTCCACGCTGTAGCGGTAGTGGTCTAGGTTTTTATCATATAGTACTTTTAGAAACCACTACTGCAGGTCCTATCCTACATATTCGAAATACGCTTATGTCATGAAGTGAGTGGACTACTCACTGGCTAAAGGTAAGCCATTCCACATTTGGAATTCATAACATAATAACCTAAACATGATGAGATTCCCAGTCTCATCAATAGGTTAGAACAAATAGTGATGTGTTAAATAACCCGTGATCCATACCTTACTGTGAAAGACCACCATTCACATGGATCACTTATTTAAACACAATGGGTCTGTTCCAAACGAAAATTATGCACAAACATAAAAAATAAATTCACAAACAATTTCTGAAAATAAATTCTTTTATTAAAATATTCGATTTTACACCAGAAACCTAGTATAAGAGGGCATACAATCCAATAATCTCCCACTTGCACTCTAAGACTAGGTATGTCCATAGGTGCCCACCCCTATGGCGTCTAAGTATCTTTTGAAGACTTTCTCAGCCAAAGGCTTAGTCAATGGATCTGCTAGATTGTTTTCTGAGGCAATATGTTCCACCACGACTTCCCATCTCTGGATGAAATCCCGGATCAGGTGGTACTTCATCTCGATGTGTTTCCCCTTCTTGTGGTTCCGAGGTTCCTTAGATTGCGATACTGCTCCAGTGTTGTCGCAATACATCACAATCGGCTTGTCCATATGTGGTACGACTCCAAGTTCTGAAAGGAACTTCCGGAGCCAAACTGCTTCCTTAGACGCCTCCGAAGCTGCCACATACTCAGCTTCCATGGTTGAGTTAGCAATACAAGACTGCTTGATACTCCTCCAGATAAGGTGAAGACATATCCACTAGTAGATTTTCTCTCATCCTTATCCGCCTAGAAGTCTGAGTCTGTGTATCCTGTAGGAACCAAATCATCAGCCTTGTAAACTAGCATATAATCTCTCGTTCCCTTAAGGTACGTAAGAATATGCTTTACTGCTTGCCAATGAACCTCCCCTGGGTTTGACTGATATCTGCTAACTAAGCCCACGACAAAGTAGATATTTGGCCTAGTACACAGCTTGGCGTACATGAGACTTCCCACAGCCGAAGTGTAGAGAATCCTACTCATTCTGTCCTTTTCTTCTTGGGACTTAGGATAGTCCTTTGAAGAAATGACAACCTATGTCTACAAAGGATTAGAGCTCCCTTGCATGAGTCCATGCTGTACTTGGCCAGCATCTTGTTAATGTATGTTGCTTGGGATAACCCTAACATTCTCTGCTTCCTATTTCTAAGAAGCCTAATCCCGAGAATGTAGCTGGCTTCTCCCAAGTCCTTCATACTGAATTGACTAGACAGCCAAACCTTTGTAGATGACAATGTCCCTACATCATTTCTAATGAGTAGAATGTCATCCATATACAGGACAAGAAAAACCACATTAATGCCTTCAAGTTTCCTGTACACACATAGTTCATGTTCATTTTGAATAAAACCGTAAGACTTTACAGTCTCATCAAAATAAATGTTCCATGCTCTCGATGCCTACTTAAGTCTATAAATGGACTTCTTAAGCTTGCAAACCATATGTTCCTGGCCTTCAGCAATGAAGCCTTCTGGTTGGGACATATAGATATCTTCACTAAGATGGCCATTTAAGAATGTCATCTTGACATCTATTTGCCATATCTCGTAGTCATAGTGACATGCGATGGCAAGGAGGATGCGGATGGATTTAAGCATGACTACCAGGGAAAAGGTTTCCTCATAGTCGATTCCCTCTTTCTGAGTATACCCTTTCGCCACAAGTCTAACTTTGAAGGTTTCCACCTTCCCATCCACTCCCCTCTTTCTCCTGTACACCCACTTACACCCAATGGGTTTTATTCCTTCAGGTGAAGCTACAAGATCCCAAACCCGATTGAGGTACATAGACTCAATCTCGGTTTTCATCGTTTCATGCCATAGATTTACATCGGCATCAGCAATAGCCTCCTCGTATCTAGTGAGGTCTTGTTCCTGATGGTCGGAAACCAGCTCAAAGGCTTCTCCAGTCCACCTATCCGGAACCCTAGACACTCTCCCACTACGACAAGGCTCCATTTGCACAGGCTCTTGAGGTTGTGCCTCTTCTTGTTCTACAATCGGGTCAGAAGAAGTTGATTCCATGGATAACTTCTCCTCAAGTTCCAACCTCGTTGAACCTTTAGTGGAAGTACTTTGATCATCTTCCAAGTATCTAGCATTGGTACTGACTCATACCTTCTGCTTATTAGGATGATAAAAGTAACCTCCCTTTATCCCTTTTGGATAGCCAACAAAATAGAATAATTCTGATCTCGATTCCAACTTGTCTCTCTTGATCAGTACATAAGCTGGACAACCCTAAATCCTAAGATGATTCAGACTTGGCTTACGCCCAGTCCACATCTCATAGGGAGTCTTAGGTATTGACTTGGAAGGCACCAAGTTCAGAATATATGCTGCTGTCTCCAAGGCATATCCCCAAAAGGACGCTGGAAGAGTAGCATGAGACATCATGCTTTCGACTATTTCCATCAATGTTTTGTTCCTTCTCTCAGCTACTCCATTCTGCTAGGATGTTCCCGACGTAGAGAGCTGGGATACTATCCCATAATGTACCATGTAGTCCTTGAATTCACCTAGGAGGTACTATCCACCACGATCCGATTGAAAGGTTTTGATTAATTTACCTGACCGACGCTCTATTTCAACCTTAAACTCCTTGAACTTATCAAAAGAGTTAGACTTGCGTCACACCAGGTAAATGTAACTATACCTCGTACAATCATCCGTGAAAGTGATGAAGTACTCAAAACCTCCTCTAGATGGTGTAGACAATGGACTACACACATCAGTGTGAACAAGACTCAACACCTCCTTAGCTCTATCTGCCTTTGGTGTAAATGACCTTTTGGTCATCTTTCCCATCAGGCAGGATTCACACTGAGACCAACTTTCCAATCTCAATGAGCCCAAAGGCCCATCATGGATTAGACTCTGAATCCTAGTTGAATTAACATGACCTAACCTTAGATGCCAAAGGTATGAATCATTGATATTAGTCTTTCTATTCTTAGTTAAAGGTTCAGACTTAGCGTTATTTAATTGATTGTTAATAGGGTTTAAAAAGAATAGATTTCCATACATGTGCCCAGTACATAAAATTTCTCCATCTCTACTGATAGAAATACCGAAATGGAAAGATACAGAATATTCTTGATTTATTAGTTTTGCAACTAAAATCAAATTCTGATGAAAATCAGGTACATATAAAATATCTTTTAAAACCACTATTTTATTATAATAAAAAATTAGATCCAGCTCTCCCACTGCAAGGGCCCAGACTTGTGCTCTATTACCCACTTGTAGCCCATGTTCGCCTTTCTTGAGTCTTCTAATCCTTCTAAACCCCTGCAAAGAGTTACAAATATGATCAGTGGCTTCTGAATCAACAATCCAAGTGGAAGTTGATCCTACCATTGATATAGACTCTAGATAGAAAACATTACCTGTGGGGTTTTTCTTGGCTTGAAGATCTGGACACTCTTTTTCCAGTGTCCCTTCTTCCCATATTTGAAGCACTTGCCCTTTGGTTTGTCCTTGGGCTAGGTTTTGGGCTGGGCTGCTACATTCCCTTTCTTCCTCTTGAACTTTCTGGGTTTAGGCCAAGTTCTTGAGGAAGAAGCCTTAACAATCATGCCCTTTGACTGTGGCTTCATGACCTTCTCTGCTATCTAGAGCTCCTTTATCAGTTCAGTCAAACTGATGTTATAGTTCAACTTGAACTGAGTGAATGAGCCCGGTAGAGATTCGAGAACCATGTCCACTTGGCTCTCGGGGTCAATGACAGCCCGTAAGATTTGTGCCTCCTCGAAAGCAGCAATCATTTTGAGCATATGCTCTCGAACTGATGCTCCCTCAGCCATCTTAGTGTTTATAATAGTTCGAAGAGCCTCCTGCCTTGCAGGCCGGCTCTTGTCCGCAAACATAGTAGCCAATGATTGACTGATGTCATATGCAGAACCCATGTGCTCGTGTTTTGACTGGAGCACATTAGACATGGAGGCTAACATATAGCAACGTACCATTTCGTCAGCCTTCATCCACGCCTTCTTAGCCTCTCACTCTTCAGCGGTGGAACCTTCCCCGATAACAGGGCAGGTCTCATAAAGGACATACTTATACTCTTCGGCTGTGAGTATTATGTCCAGGTTCCTATTCCAGTTCACATAGTTTGGACCCGTTAACTTATTCTCCCTGAGAATAACGGCCAATGGACTAAAAAAACCTCCCACCATTTCTGATAATCAAAAAATAAAAGAAAGAATTTAGTTTGTAAAAACAAAATAAAATTTGTGCACTGAAAATAATTTAGTTCTTAGAAAAACTGACATAGCTTCTTAGGAAGATTAACAGTTCCCTAAGCTAAGTGTAATAACCACCACAAATTAATTTCCCTTCTAGGTAATGATCTAGAGGATAACTCCATCGTGGGATGGCTGTTTCCTCTCATTTCCTATGGACATACCTCGCACTATAACCTCTAACGTGGGCTGGCCGATCATAGTACGTGCCCCGGGTTATTAATTACATCATTCCATTAGATCTAGATCCTTGTGGTATCTCCATCCGATACGGGTTCACTCCCAAGGTGACGCGAGGGGACCCATGATCTCTAATGAGGACTGTGATGGAAGCCGTGGGGCCGTTGGAACCCCTCTCCCACTTAGTCTTTTAAAATAAATGTTTTTTGAAAAATATCATTTTGAAATTTCCATTTAGTTTTTCCTTAACTCAAAAATAAAATATCTAAGCCTACTAAAATCTCTATGTCAAGGTTTATATCCTTTGAGAGATTTTTCCATCGACTAATTTTTATTTAAGTTAAAACTTAATGATTTCAAAAATTTTCTAATTAAACTTTCTAGAGACTTTAGTCTCAAGTTTATTTGACAAAACAATTTTTCTAGTACAAAATAAAACAAAATGGCCCTCCATTTTAATTTACAAAATATCTAAATCCAATATATTTTCTATGTTAAGGATTAAATCCTTTGAGTAAATATTCAAGGATTAATTTTTGTACAAATTAAAATAACCATTTAATTTTTGAAGAAAAATATTTTTCTTGTCAAAAAATGTTCCCAAAGACTTTGGTCTTTGAGAAAAGGCACACATAGGTACACAAAAAAAATAGCATGCTTGAAAGCAGTAAACATTTTCATACTTTTCTATTTTTAAACCTAAGTGCCCAAATAATAGAATTAAACACATTAATTAATTAATTAATTATCGTGTTTAATCCTAAAATCCCTTACTAATATTTTTCGTGCAAATATATTCCAAGAATATAAAATATTGTAAAAATATTAACTTCGCCTGGTATGGGACCCAAAACGGAAAAAAACAAAAAAAATTGCAAAAACAAATCTACCGATCTATGTACACCCGCCGCACCAGATCAGGGCCCAGTTGCTCTGTCGGTTCACAGCGCGCCCAATGCACTAGTCGCACCATATTGCCATCGCTGCAGCCCATGGACCCTGCCCGGACCCGTGCCCGCTGCCGACCCGCTGCTCCGCCGGTGTGTGCGCCTGGTGACCTGCGCCTGTCGACTCGCGTGTGCGCCCGTTTCTTCTGTTCAACCCGTGCGCAACCCGATTTCAATTGCAATTTGCAATTGCATGCAAATTACATCAATCTCATGCGCTGGCTCAACTCCAACATGCACGGACAGCGGCTCCAGGCACAGTACAGTGTCGGCTCGGCGCGACGGCTCGGCTTCGACTCGGCGGCTTAGGAATAGTGCCTTCTTCTTCGTTTTTTTCTTCCGTGTGAAAACTTCACAGACTCTTCTACGTTTTTCTGTTGCTTCTTTCTGCGGCCTCTTTGGGCATTTTTACTTACAAAAAACTCATCCAAATCAAAACCACATTCGACCATACCCTTCAAATTGGGTTTACACGATGTTCTAGCAAAGCAAAAAAAATTTACAGTAGCCTATGCTTCCACTGTGAAGCTTACAAATCATCTTATCCCATACCAAAACAGCGAAGGATCACAGGTATAATCAACTTCTACATTTTTATTAACTACCATGCTCCCTATATTGATCAAAGAACCATTGTCTCTGATACCACATTGACAGGCAGAAAAAGAGGAACATGAACCAACGAAAAAAATAGAGGAAAAAAAAACCGCAAGCCTTAAAGGCCACACGGAAGTGTAAAGATCATACCTTTGCGCGCTTTAAACCTACTAGGTTGAGTAGGAGTGGATTGAACGACAAGAATCGCTTCGCCTTGCCCACTTGAAGAAGCTTCCGGTTGAAAACCCACAAGCCTCTTACTTCACCTTGTTTGCATGAACGCCAAGCCTTTCAGCTCTCAGAATATACCTCTGCCCAACCTCTAGTCGGTGAACACAACGGTGAAGAAGAACGGTCTCAAGTCTCCTTGATTCTCTTGCTATTGGTTAGCAAAGAAACAAGAACAAGGGGATGAAGAGCCTCACGACAAAGAGAGCTTTTCGTGAGAAGAGAGGCTTCTAGGAGTCCTTCGTGAGGCAAGAGAGAAAAGCTAGGGAAATTAGGGTTTTCTATCTACCAGAGTCTTGTTTATTGTTAGCCAAAACTAGGACTCAAATATCTGATAAACATATCCCCGGGATATCAAATTTCAAACATCCAGATGTTATCCTGAGAATAAGTTTGGCTTAACCCTAAACTCATCTGAACCGTATCTGGAAAAAATCCTATGGTCCAAACTATTGGGCTGAAATAATTTTATTATTTTTCTTGGACCCAAAAAGCCCAAAATAATAAACATTAATTATTTATTTTCTGGGCTTATAGAAATAACCCAATATATAATTAATGAGCCCAAATGAACCAAAATAATTAATCTTTAATTATTTATATCTTGGGCTTATATAAATAACCCAATAAATAATTAAGCATTAATTATTTCCCCTTGGTTTAAGCCCAGGTTAATTTC
The DNA here is from genome assembly GCA_026120185.1 of Voacanga thouarsii. NCBI lineage: Eukaryota > Viridiplantae > Streptophyta > Magnoliopsida > Gentianales > Apocynaceae > Voacanga > Voacanga thouarsii. The sequence continues at coordinate 13,589 of JANUWF010001311.1, read as the reverse complement.
CTAATTATTCAAACTGGACATTGGCCCTGAATAATTAATTAACCAAATAAACCAGAAAATTAATTTCTCTCAACTCCTATTTTTATTTTATTTATTTATTTTATTCTAGTCTAATAATAAATTAGACATCCTGAATAAAATAAAATAAAATCCTTTTGAATTGAGACCAATTCCTCAACCCAAAAATTAGTTAGGACCTACGGGCTATTCTGAGGACAAAAAAGACACATCGCCTTGGCTGCTAAAATGACCAAAATACCCCTACTATATAAATAGCTGTATTTTGCATTTTAAATATTTCCTAACATCACCATAAGGAAATATTGACCCTAAGGATAATGCTGCTTTAGTAAAGTCTCCGACCTACAGGTGAAATGACTAAAATACCCCTCTACACATCGCCGTACATTTAGAGAGGAAGAAGTGTATTAACAGCCCTCTAAATGACATCTACCATCCTTAGGCTTCTAGTCCAATGATCCATGACTTTCTAGAGTGTTTCCGCTTTCCAAGGGAGCTACCCTAAAGCAAACATCCGAGTCATGTTTCCCAGGGCCTTGGACATTTTAGACCATTCGGGCAACCACAAGGGGCGATATAGTGCAGAAGCTATCTTGTACAAGTCTGTCTTAACTAACTAGTTATACATACCCAATACACAAGTATATTGGTTCTACTATAGAACCTCAATTATAGTATACCAAAGCATATGCTTCCAACTTCGTTAGTCCACCAACTCATACTCAAGTCGTAGAGTACTAGTCCATGCTGTAGCGGTAGTAGTCTAGGTTTCTATCATATAGTACTTTTAGAAACCACTACTACAGGTCCTGTCCTACGTATTCGAAATACGCTTATGTCATGAAGTGAGTGGACTACTCATTGGCTAAAGGTAAGCCATTTCACATTTGGAATTCATAACATAATAACCTAAACATGATGAGATTCCCAGTCTCATCAATAGATTAAGAACAAATGTTTATCTGTTAAATAACCCGTAATCCATGCCTTACTGTGAAAGACCACCAATCACATGGATCACTTGTTTAAACACAATGGGTCTATTCCAAACGAAAATTGTGCACAAACATAAAAAATAAATTCACAAATAATTTTTGAAAATAAATACTTTTATTAAAATATTCGATTTTACATCAGAAACCTAGTCTAAGAGGGCATACAATCCAACACCTTGTACAATATTATTTATATTTATTTATTAATCAAAATTTAATAAAAGTTATTTATTATTAATTTTAATACATATTGATTATTAGTTAAGAGAGTAGTAATAATTTATTAAACTATTTAAGAATTACCATATTTTAATATCACCTAGGACGTAGGATTCTTCATCAATTAAACAATAGTTTATTTATTAATATCATCAGTCAAGATTTATTATTTGAATCTATAAGTTATTAGTAATTATTTTACAAACCCTAATTATTTTAATTTATCAAGATAGACTTATTTTATAAAATCCTTTATCATCTAGCCTTAAAGCTTAGGACATTAGGGTCATGATTATAATAAGTTGAACTAGGATTATTTATGTAAACGAATATAGCTTGAGTATAACCTTATGACTTGCGTTTACCCCAGGAGGGGTTAGGTCAACTTTAGAAGATTTTTGAATTTGATTGAGCAAAGGATCAGGTAAGCTCCTGCATAAACTTATTTGAAGATAAAAGGTTACTATGGCTAGCCAAATGCGATGTGTATGGACACTCATTTTGTAAAAGCAATTAAGGACTATTTCCTTTTTATTTCAGTCAAGCCAATCATTTGAAAATTTAAACAAGTAGTTTTGCACTAATACTAAACTCTTTCTAAAACCCAACTTTGACAAGAATTTTAGAAACCCTTAATTGCTATTTCCAAATAAAGCAATGTATTATTAGTTTTCTCCTAAGTGGGGCAATCATTGTTGAGTACTCAATAAGGGTAAACTACTAGGACTAGTCTTTGAAGGGTTAGGGTAAGTCTCTCAGTAGGTGGCCACCTCTGAGGGGTGAGTCCTTCCCAGATAGAATGTCAGTCCAGTAGGTCTTGCCGGTCCGAGCTAGTAACTTTCAGTCATGTGGACTGTGTATCTCTAGAGTGGACAACTAGTAAGTTTGGATGTGGAGAATGAGGAGTATCTCACCCGGTAGGGTGTATACCTACCTTTTGTCAGTCTGCACAAAGTGTGGCATTTTGATCGTTATATAGTCATGGGGTCCAACGTGTGTAACCCATGGCTACCCGTTTGAGTGGTTGTATTTATTGTGCACATGTATGGTTTGAAAAGTAAAATGCTACTCTTTATTTTAACATTATTTCATGCTTACCATAGCTTTCTCTTATGCAATTTTCACAACTTGCATACATGAACTGTTTTACTTGAAACACTCAAAGCACATGCGGGCTTACTGAGATTTTTATGTCATCACCTTTTATACTATGTTTTCAAGTCTATCTTGCTATGGAGATGAGTAGCTAGATTTGTTGCCTACTTTGAAGACTTTATGTTATTTATCTTATGTGTTGTTTTGAGAGATAGTAGTAATCAATTTATTTTGGATTTGTAGCTGTAATTTTTTTTTTGGTTATAATAAGTTTAATTTTAAAGTATTGCTTTTATTTTCTTTTATGTGACCTAGTTATAAAGACCCCTTGTCATATGGACGGGGCGACATCCCCGCCCCTGTTGGGCCTAGGTAGTAGGGTGTTACACCTCCTAACTTTGTTGATTGGGAAAATGCTAGGTGCTTTGTGTGGTTTTTGAGACTTTTTTACAATGTCACAGTTAAATTTTCTGGTTCATTGTATGTGACGATAAACTATTTTTTTTTTTTTTTTTGGTGAACTTGTGGCTGTCTAAACTAGATTGGCTCAATTGGCTAAATGTAGAGATGCATCCTTGAGATTAATGGCTTCACGTATGCAAGCTAAATTTGACAAGTATTGGGGAAATCTTGACAATCTGAATATCTTGTTATTTGTTGGAATTGTTCTTGATACTTGTTATAAAATGAAGTATGTGAAGTTCTATTTCAATCAATTATATGGGGATAATAGTTTGAAGACTAAGTCTTTGGTGGAAAAGGTGGAGACTAATTTAATTCAGTTATATGATCGCTCTGCTTTTGGTAATTTATGTGAGGGTGTTAATATTGGAACAGGTACACAAAATGAAGAACAAAGTAGATGTTCTATGGATGTAGATGATTTTGAGGACACTTCTAAGCATCTAGAATCTCAATTTGCAAAACATTTAGAAGAGGAACAAAGTGTGGAGACCAAATCAGAGATTACTAGATACTTGATGGATGCTTGTGAAACTAATAGCACATCATTTGATATATTAGAGTGGTGGTAAATGAATTCTGAAAAGTATCTAGTCCTTTCTCAAGTTGCAAGAGATGTGTTGGCTATACAAGTGTCTACAGTAGCTTCAAAATCTGCTTTTAGCACTAGTGGGCGTATTCTTGATCCATTTATGAGCTCTCTTTCTCCAAAAATGGTTGAAGCACTTTTATGTTGTCAAAATTGGTTGCGATCTAATCCATATTCTGTTGATCTTTGTAATGCTATGGATTAAGTGGAGAAATATGAGGTAATTGAAAAAGGTAATTCATTATTGATAGTTTAATGTTATTGACTATTTTGTTATTTAAAAAAAATGCAATAGCTGACTAGTGACTATATCTATTTATTGTAGAATTGTCAAACTCTCTATGCACTGAAACAACTAAGGCACTTGGAGAAACAACTCCAATTGTTGGTGATTGAAATTTGCCTTCCATGTCCATGCTTGTATGAACTCAAATATATTTATTCTTTTCATTTAATCAAATTAATAATAGTTTGTGATTATTTTTTATAACCTGATGTTTTAATTTTTCTATCTTTGTTAGGCTGAACTTCTTAAAGTTGCCAGTCAATCACTCATTGATGATGAAAATGATGACATCTTTGAGTTGGAAGCTCAAGGATTTGGTGGTGTATATCTATGCCTCAATTGTGGAATTTGTTGAAATTTTCCTACCATTAATAGGCTCTTAAATATTTTCCTTCTATTTTATGAATTTGAGGATTTTGGGATTTTATGTAAGGGTTTTGATATGTCCGGACTTAGGTGTAAAAATCATACAAAAACTAAGCATATTCTCAATCAAGTTTAAATTAAAACGTTCAACCCAAATCACATATATGAACAAGCGTACTCATCATTAACCGAGACATAAGGTTCAAATGAGTGTCGATCCTCAAGGAACAAGTAGACATTAATCACCTTTCTTCCATTGTTTAACTGACTCGATAAAGTGAAAAATAAATAAAAAGGAAAATAAAATAAAATAAAATAAAAAGATATACATGTCAAGGATGTAGAATTATGTAACTTAAACCATTATATTGACATACATGACCTAAAGTACTTAATCTTTATCATAACTAATTATTCTTTTGGCATCATGAAGGATAATATAGATTCACGTCTTTGTCCAATCCATGAACCCCTATCTTCTAGGTAACTTAGCATCACATATCCTGTCTCAACCAGTCTTACCTAAAAGATGCATTAACCATAATCCTTGATTTAATTCCCATTCCTGGCAAATTATGCATGAAATTAGCTAATGAATCCACATCCTGATAGACATCAATTGACCTTTAATTACTTTGTCCCTACTCTTAACCCCTTTATCCAAGCAAGTTAAAAGCCAACAAATATAAAACTAATGAATCGAGACTACCATCAACCTCTTTGTCCAAGCAAGTTAATAGGAAGACCCAACCAATTAATCTCATAATATGCACAAGTAATCAAATACCAAGCATAACAATCAATTAATCAAAAGGTCAAATAACTCTAAGAATCATGAATATCTACAACAATGTAAAATTACAATAACACAATTAACATATCATTGTTCAAGAAAAAGAAAACAAAGTAAAAGAAAGCACTCATAGACAAGCTTCATTCTTCTTCCTTTGAAGACCTTCTTGTACAACCCTCCTTGAATTGAAGAATTCCTCATTTGATTGAGTGATTTTCTATTATGATCAATGAATTCTCTCATTTTCCCTTGTTTTTGTTTTTGTTTTTTTTAATCTATTTACATACTTAGAAAGTGCCTAAACTCATAGGTACAAAGTTCTTAATCGAGTAAAAGTTGAAAGATACTAAAACTCCACAGATTACCAAAAACCGCATAGAAAAAATCAAGCACTGCCTTATCTTCAGGGCACAACCAGCACCGGTTGTGTTCTACTTCTCTACTCATTCACCGATTTTTCTCCAAATTTTGCACAATGAAGACCAGAATGCAGTCGACATCGCCTTGACTCTTCGAGCTGCCACCGGTTCCACTATGTTTTGTTCTGTTTCACCAATTTCTCTGTCGCTTCAAAGTTCATGCCAATAATGTATGGCCGACACTAGTTCCTCTATCTTAGCCGGTGCCGCCACTAATCTATTTTGCAACATTTTTGTTTCATTTTACCCTAAAAATCTGAAAATAATGAACAAAATAGCTTTTCAATGGTAAAATCTCAAATATGAAGGAATATGACTAGTTATTGAACAAAATGTATCACAAAAGAGCCTCAAATAATTAGGAAAAACATGAGTAATTTAGCCCCTATCAGGTTTCTTATATTATGCTGGGATTTTCCTTCAGATATTCATTGTTTGTTTAGTTCTAGTGATCTATAAATAAGCTTTATATTTTTTCTGTAGTGGCATGTTTATATTGTTTAGTTGTTGGTATTATTTGTGGAATTTATTTTCTATGAAATGTTTATGATTGAAGAAGCATGTGTATGTTATAGTACATAGTCGATGATGAAAATATAGATATAGAAGATATTGGAAAGGAGATGGACAAGAGAACCTAATTTTGTTAATGAAATATTATGCTTTTTCTTAGGCATTTTGAGTAGTAGTAAATTATGTACAATCCGAACCAACCTAAACCGATGGTTTGAAATTTAAATAGTTTGGTTTGGGTTCAAAATTTCAAAACCAAAATATTTAGGTTAGGTTAAAGTGTAACACCCCGCTACCTAGACCCGCCAGGGCCGGGGATGTCGCCCCCGTCCAAAGGACAAAGGGTCTTTATAACTAGGTCACACAAATAAAATAGCGGAATAAAAATAATACTTTAACTTAAAATTTATTAAAACCCAAAATGAATCCAAGAATTCCCAAAAGAAAAACAAATCCATAAATAAAATCATCCACTTTCAACTCCCCAAAGCAATACATAAAAATAAAAGACAACATTCTCTTCCAAGGCAGATAACACTAGCTACTCATCCCCACAGCAGAATCGACCTGAAATCATGGTAAAAAGGTAATGAGATAGAAATCTCAGTAAGTCCGCGTGTGCTTTGGGTGTTCAGTGAAAATAGTTTGTGGATGCAAAGTATAAAATCTTTATAAGAGAAATATTGGCAATCAATAAACATTAGTCAAAAGAAAGAGTGGTGTTTTCCTCTTTTTGAAGCTATACAAGTGCACAATAAAATCAACCACTCATAAAGGTGGTCATGGGTTACCACACGTTGGGCCCCATAACCATACAACGGTCAGAATGCCACACTTTATGTAGACTGACAAAAGAAATACTGGCAAGCAATGAATGATGTTCAAAAACAAGAGTGGCATTTTGGCTTTCAAACCATACAGGTACAATAAAATCAACCACTCAAAAAGGGTGGTCATGGGTTACCACACGTTGGGCCCCATGTCCACATGGTCAGTATACCACACTTTGTGCATACTGCCAGTCAGAATGCCACAATTTATGCAGACTGATAAAAGGTAGGTGATCGGCCTACCGGGCAAGATACTCCTCCTTCTCTATACCCGAAAATAACCGGGTGTCCATTCCGGCAAAGCACGGTCACTTGACTGAAAAGAACACTGCTAGCTCGGACCGGCATGACTAAGTAGTACTGACGTTTCTCTAAGTTGATCTTATCTTCTGGAGGTAGCCTCCTGCCAGAAAAATCACTCTTGCTCTTCAAAACTAGTACTACTAGCCTACCCTTATTGAGTACTCAACGTAACGTATCCCACTTGGGAAAGATGACCAAAACATAGTTCCACTTGAAAATGGCAATTAAGGTTTTCCAAAATTTGGGCAAAACTGGTTTTAGAAAGAGTTTTAGGTTTTGAGTAAAACCGCCCATTCATTTGCAAATAATTTATTTGTTTGAAATGAGAATGGAAATATTCCTCAATTGCCTTTATAGAAATGAGTGACCATGCACTCTACATTTGGCTTGCCATAAAAAAAATCATTTTTCATCAAACAGGTTTTATGCAGGAGCTTACCTGATCCTTGCTCACAACAAAGGTCTCCAATAGCTGACCTAACCCCGCATGGGGTAAATACAAATCACAATCAAACTCAAGCCAAAATTGACTTTCTCAATTTAAAACAACTCAACTCACTACTACCATGATCCTAGTGTCTCAAGCTTTAAGGCCAAACAATAAATAAATAGGTTTATAAGCTAAGCCTAATTTTATATTTAAAATAATTAATGTTTTGGGAAATAAGTACTAATAAGTTGAAGGTTTAAATCTTGCTAAGAAAAATTTAGAGTTTATTTGATCAAGAGTCCTAAGTAGTTTTAGGTAAAATAATGATTTATTGATAATTTAGTTGTTAAAAAGTAATTGATAGCTAAAATTAGTTGAAAATCAATTGAATGAGTCTTGCTTGAAAAATAATAAATAAATTCTTAATGGATTTTGATTAAAAGATAATAATTAAATTTGTAGTAATAAATATTTCACTAATCATAATTATTTTCATAAAAGGCTTTAATTGATTTCATGATTTTAAATAATATCTATCTATATATATATATATATATATATATATATGTATATTTTCTAGCAAAGCTATTATTTATTTGACTAAAATATCCTTATTGTTTATAATAGTCCAAATCTACCCTTCCTAGGGTTTTTCAAAAATACAAAAAAAAAATTATTTTATTGAATATTTTATTCAAGAAGTAAAATTAGTTTAGAGACAACTAGATCATGATTCAAATTCCTATGGCTAACTACAATCAAGAACATGCACAACCCTTCAATTCATCAAATCGACCATATCTTTCATATAAGAGTAGATCTAAATTTATCAAGACATGATCTAACCTCTATTAGCATAAATATAATCATGGCTTTAACAATCCATCATGAATAAAAATCCTATTCACCAATGGCGACATAATCTCTAGCATGCTTTGACACAAATACTACCTATGACATGCATCAAACCTCAATTCAACATACAACCAACTAATATAATCCTTCCATGCATAAATCCTATCTCATTCACAATCATACATATATTCATGCTTCAATCACAACAACACATACTCAAATCCCATCGCCATCTACCTTCTAACAACATCATCCTAGAGACATGATTCTAGAGTTTAAAAAGGAAGATTGAAGGTACTTACTTGATTGATGAATGCCTTGAAGGAGTTTAGAGTAGATCTCAACTCCTAGATGTCTAACTTTGTCCAAGGGAGATGGCGAGAGCATGATTATGGAAGAATAAGTCATCCAGCCAAGGGAGAGGGATTTCGGCCATGAGAGAGAGTGAGAGAGAGAAAAAGAGTGTGTGTGTGTGTGTGTGTGTGTGTGTGTGTGAGAGAAGAAGAAGGGATCATTAGTCTGTTTATTCTCATAGGTTTTCACTAGAGATCAAGTTTGGAGAAAATGAAGTTGATAGAGTAAATTTACCTTGAATATGTTCTTGTCCTTCACAGAAATTTCTGGTTTTGATCCGAAGTAGCAAGATGATTTGAGGAGTTTGATGTTAAGAATGGTGTTGATGGACTCAAGGCAGTGAGTAGGTCAAATCTGGAGATTTTAGTGAAGGTTTAAAGTCAATTGGAGGGGTATTAGGTGAAAGAAAGTAGTAGGTGTTCTTGGTGTAGTGCGTGTGTTCTTGGAGATTGAAAGTGTGAAACCCCACCTAAAACCAACCCTAGAGTAAGGGGGTAGGGAATGCATATCATATTATTTTGCATGAATATATATGTTTTTGAATGATTTTATGTGCTTTAGAATCGTGGATTATAGGTTTAAATGCTTAGTTATGCTTCTTGAGTAGGTGGGGTAAAATGGTAATTTTGCCTGAGGTCAGAATAGGGAGATAACTTGAGGGGTAGATAAGAAAAATATGTGGGTGAGGAAATAAGAACAAGAATTAGTGTGGTTTAGTGGTTAGAGCTTGGTGAATTAATTTCTAAGGTCATGAGTTCAAATCCCATTATTTAAGTTTTATCATGATTATTTCCATTAAGTTTGAATTTTTGTTTTCTTGCATTCCATAAAAATAGGAATGTTTTCTTAAGGGAGACATGAAGAGAATGTCCTAATCTTATCCTTATGTCCGAAAAAGAATTCTAGAGGAATTCTTGTCCTATTTATTACCTCTAGCTTGTCCTAACATCTTTATAATTCAAAACCATTAAATCCTTTCTTTTAAATTCCAAAAAAATTCTGGGATAACTCCTCCACCATGAAATTCAAAAATCAGCTATGGTGGTTGGGTAGTTGGCCGAAAATAGGAGGGTAAATAGGAAGGGTTCCAAGAGAAAAGCAATCACCATGAAAGGACCTTCAAACCTACCTTCATGTTGTTCATACTTTAGTGGAAAGAAATCTGGAAATTTTCCAGAATTGTTGCAGACCCTTTCTTCGAAAATTCAGGCCATAATCCCATTCATTTGCTTCCAAGAAAATGGTCATTTTATGTGGCTTGAAAGCTGGAAAAACAGTGCAAATTTCGGACTGCACAAAACAGCACCAAACCAGGAAAAAAACTGGGCATTTCACAGCCTGCAATCAAGGAAATGGAGCTGTTTTTAGTTCACCTTCAAGCCAGAAAATCTCTTCTTTATTTGTCCAGAAATATGGCTGAAAAACCAACCTTGGAAGACCCTCAAACACCCAAGAAGAACCTTTGAAAATCGAGCTAAGAGTGTACAAAATTCTGCACCAAAAATTCTGCAATCTTCGAAAATTCTGAACAACTTGAAACCAGAATTTTCCAGCCTTGCTTCCTTCTAGCCTAAGGCCGAAAATCATCTTCAACCTCTGTAAAAATTTAACTTGCTCAGCTGTAGACTGAACACCATAAACCCCACTCTTACCTTGAGCATAAGGACTCCATAGCTGCACCACAAAACACTCGTAAGATCACTCCATTCAAACTCTTTTGAACTTCAAATAATTTCAGCATTTTACTCCATTAAAACCACTCTTGCATTAGGCTAATTAACCAGAATTTTCTCTGCCTTCATGGAATGAATTTTGGCCAGCCATGAGCTACATTAACCTTCAATCATTTCAGGAAAAACTCCATGTTCAGCCGGCACCATTGAAAGACATAGAAACCTCTCTTGATCAAAACACTATAGCTAACCTCTTACCTTAAACCTCTGCACTATTTCCTCCATTCAAATTTCAAAAAAATCTGATCATCCCCTCTCTTTCTATCTGAAAACTGACACCCTCATTCATTCCATACCATTCGGCCAGCCTTCTACCAAAATTCGTGCAGCCTTCTCCCAAATTCTCTCCATTTTCACCTAGAACACCAAGAACACACACTAACCTTCTTCAAGCCTAACCCTACTCTAAACATCTCCAATCACACTCAAATACTCCAAATAACTTCCATTTAATCTCTAAACCTCATTTCTAGTATTTATAACGCAAAACCTCGCAAACAGGAATTTTCAACCGGATCAAAATCAACTTTTTCTTTAAGGTCTCAAGAACATCAACAAGGTAAAACAAGAACAACTTTATTGTTCATCTTCTTCCATTCTATTATATCATTCATATGATCTCTATCTCTCTCTCTCTCTCTCTCTCTCTCTCTCTCTCTTCTAACCGAAATGGTTGATCAATCATCAACCCCGATCATTTGTTCCGTTGGAGCATTCAAGACACTCCATCACGCGTGGACCTTCTTTTGTGTTCTTCAAAGTACTCGACAATCAAGTATTCATTCTTAAATCTCTCTTATTAAATTCTGAAATCATGTCTCTTAGGTGTTGATAGGGAGATGGAATATGATTGGGAGATTGAGTATATGCATAAAGGGATTGGGGTTAGGACATGATGATTGTTGTATATGACTAGGATATATGTATTTTCCTTTCGAATCATTTTATGTTCTTTATGCTTATTGAATTTTATGGATATTTGAAGCATGATCAGATATTATGACACCAAAGGTGATTAGGCTTTTATGTTCTTATTTTTCCATGGAAACAATGATTGGTGATTATGCTTAGTAGGATTTTGGCCATGTGATGGTATGTGATAGTTCAAGTGTATGTTCATGAATGGAATGGTTTATTGTTTCATGATGGAGAATGTGATCATGAATCTTTTCTAGCACTAGGAAAATCATGATAAGAGATTATTTTCTTATTAATTCTAGGTTATGTTCATTAACAAAATTTATTACAAAAAAATTAGAATTACTACTATATTTTCCCTCAAAATTCGAAAAACTAGGGGATTTGGATTGGAATATTTAATTAGGCTATTAATATTTTTATTAAACAAAAATTAAATAAAAATTATTTATTCTTAATTTTATTTATTAGTAATAGTTATTATCTATTAAAAAATTATTTAAATTAAAAATTATTTAATTTATTATTTATTTATAAATAAGCTATTTTTAAATGATCATTTATTAAAATTATTTAGGACTTAATATTACTTAATACTCAAACCTTAGTTTATTTATTGAAAATAACAATCAAGAATTATTAATTGGGTCTATAATTTATTAGCAATTATTTTAGAACCCCAAGTTATTTTAACTTATCAACAAAAATTTATTTTATGAAATTCTTTAACACCTAGCCTTAAAGCTTAGGACATTAGGGTCATGACTAGTCATGGTTGTAACTAGTTGAGCTAAGAAATTATTTATGGAAGGCAGGTATAACTGGAATGTAATCTTATGTTTTGTGTTTACCCCAGGCGGGGTTAAGTCAGCCTTGGAAGACTTTTGAGTTTGAGCAAGCAAAGAAGCTGGTAAGCTCCTGCATGGAGTTTTGTGAAGACCAAAGGTTATTGCGGCAAGCAAATGCGATGTATATGAACATTTATTTTGTAAAGGCAATTAAGGACTGTTTTCCCTTTTTATTTCAGTCAAGCAAATCATTTGAAAATTGAACAAGCGGTTGTACACAAATCTAAACTTTTTCTAAAACCCAACTTGACTAGACTTTTGGAAGCCCTTAATTGCTATTTTCAAATAAAGCAAAGTTTGATCAATTTTCTTGCAAGGGGAAACAATCAACGTTGAGTACTCAATAAGGGTAGGCCACCAGGACTAGTCTTTGAAGGGTTAGGGTAAGTCTCTCAGTAGGTGGCCACCTCTGAGGGGTGAGTCCTTCCTGGATAGGATGCCAGTCCGGTAGGTCATACCGGTCCGAGCTAGCAAGTTTCAGTCATGTGGATGTGTGTTCCGGAGTGGACAACCGTTAAGTTTGGGTGTAGAGATGGAGGAGTATCTCACCCGGTAGGCCGTACACCTACCTTTTGTCGGCTTGCACAAAGTGTGGCATTCTGACTATAATTTAGTCTTGGGGTCCAACGTGTGGTAACCCATGGCTACCCATTTGAGTGGTTGTATTTATTGTGCACCTGTATAGTTTGAAAAGTGAAACGCCACTCTTTATTTTCAGCACTTATTTATTGCTTGACGACACCTTTTCCTTATTAAACTTTTACAACAGGTATACATGAATTGTTTTACCAGAAACACTCAAAACACACACGGGCTTACTGAGATTTTCATCTCACCACCTTTTATGTCATATTTTCAGGAAGATCCTGCTGTGGAGATCATTAGCTAGAATGTTGCCTGTGCTTGAAGACTCATGCAATTTACTTTAAGCATTCCTTGAGAGATTGATGCAGACAATTTATTTTGTGTTTGTGCCAGTATTTATCTTTTGGGTTGTAATAAATTTAATTTTGAAGTCTTTTGATTTATTTTATTTTCATGTAACCTAGTTATAAAGACCCCTTGTCCTTTAGACGGGGCGACATCCCCGGCCCTGTTGGGCCTAGGTAGTGGGGTGTTACAAGTGGTATCAAAGACTGGGTTTAGGCAGTCAGTTGATTTTTTAGAATTTTAATCCTTAAGCTTTTTGATCTAGTTCTAATCCTTGTGTTTTGTTTATAGGATGGTCAAAAGAGTTGCATCGGCTGTCAAAGACTGCTCGTCGGTTGCGGGGATCCACCGCCCCATTACTGTCGCGGATCCACCCTCGTCTGATTCAGAGGTAGAGCCTGAGGGAGGTTGGTTTTTGAGTGAAGATGAGATGGAGCATGAGCCACCTATGCTAGATGACCCGGTTGAAGAGGTAGAGATGGAGGTCGATGGGGGCGAAGGTGAGTATGATGGGGATGATGAGGGTGAGATTAACGAGCTTGTTAGTGAGGGCGGGGAAAATGAGGAGATGGCTGAGCTGAGTGAAGGGGAGGCAGTTGAGTTTGGGGATGAGGGTGATGATGAAAGTGA